>OMLM01020393.1:19048-31273 GCA_900302695.1 Helostoma temminkii | reverse complement strand
CCCTTTGGCGCGATGTCTTTCTTCTGGAGGGTGTGAATGCTTCCCCTTGTGCGCACTGATTAGTATCCAAATCTCGGTGAGTAGAAAAGCTGAGTCTGATGTGAAGTCTTTCACTGAAGCTGCTTCGTGGCAGGAACCTGTGGTTTGTGGACAGGGGGTCTTTATCGGTGATAAAACGTGCAAACGGGAGGCCGGTACATATAACAGTTCCAGTGTGAGGATGGATGATAACTCCGCTGCAACTTACAGATTTCTTTGCTGAAAAAGCCTCTGATACTTTAACTACACAGCAACACCTCTCGACCTCCTTCATCTCCATAGCGTTAGTAATGCAGATGAACTTTACCCGTTTAAAAGCCGTTAAAAGCAGCAGCGCATTAAAACTATTGACACGAATAAACAAACATTCATACTGGACATCGCTGGCAGACTAATATTCTTCACTTCTGAACATGAGAACTTCAACTTTTAGCTTCCTGGTTGATTCTGATTGGTCAACGAAAATAAACGGCATCTGCCGATTACTATGATTGGTCAGAAGGTAAATCAGAATAGCTCCGAGCCAATGAGAACCGTACAGCGTATGACTGTTGTTACCATGTGTTTGGTTCGTGGCACTGATAGTAAAATATTGAATTGTTGTTGTTTTTTTACAGTTTTAATGAACATTACAGTTTTAATGAACTGTAATGCGTAAAACTATTACATCTTCTGGAGTAAATGTAGTTTATGTAAGCAAAATGTGAGAAGACATATTTCAGAATACATTTGAGGCATTTAGTAATAAAATAACATTACAAATAATGATGAAAAATATTGTCAGACAAGAAATATTCAAAAGACTGTGAGAAATTAGAGAAGTTTATGATGCTCAGACCTTGCACATGTTTAATAACAATATGAACTACCTTTTGTAACACATTACTTCAGAGCTGTAAGCTTAAGCTAAGCTAAACATAAGGCAAGTACATTTTTATTAAAATATAAATTAGGGTGTATATACAAAAACGGTATAACACTGCACAAGCAATTGCAACAAGTAATGTCATGAAAATATTTTGCGATCTGTATTTTGAAGCAACACCCAAGTACTCTCATAATATCACCGCATGTTGAGAGCAGCAACTAATCACAAAGTACTCAAGTCATTTCACAGCAAGTACCCATCAGGAAACAGGCAGTTTGGCATGGTCACTGTGGGCAAGTGTTTATTACATCACCTGACTATACTGAGGCAGTTAAGATTATTTAACATTGATAATAAAGCTCCTCACAGCAAAATGTCAGTTCATGTAACTGTCTTGTAGTGGCAGTCAACACAAAACAGAAAGTTTTTACTATATGGAGGTAGGATGCCACTTTTCTCATTTAAAAACTATTCTGTTCTTGAAAACAAATGGTGATATTCCAGATTTCCAATAGTTAAAAAGAAATGTGATAAATAAATGTATATTCTGTTTTAGCTCGTATTTAATGTTTTATCTGTGCCATCAGAGGTTTTTTGATCCTCAATCAAGGAAGAGTAACTCCAAGCACCGAATGCCAACCTTCACTGTAAGTCAACACCCGGAGCTAAAAATAAACCCAGCCAGAAACTGGTTCACTATGATGACATGTTCTATATGGCAGACAGAGCTCCCTACAGGCTTTAAGAAAAGCTAGAAACCGCAGCATCAAGACGATTCTCCACATTTCACCTGTATAATGCAGACCGCTGATTCGAAAAGCATCATCAACTTGCTGTGGTGTGATCACTATAATATACAGATTTCTTTGAAAGCATCAAAAAATATTTTAACACCTGAAACACACTTCCTACTGGCACAGTAAAACTCCTAAATATAGTTAATTTCATTCAATATATCTCTCTACTGCAGGTAGTTTTGTGTGGAACATGTCTTTGTGTGCAAAGGCAGCACTGTAAATCTGTTAAGGTTATTAAAAGGGCACACATCAGTCAATATACTGAGAGAGCCAGCGGAAACCTTCTCCGTATCCTTGTCTCTTAAGCACGCTGCACATGAAAACTTCCATCGGCCTCAAATTCAGCTCTTTCAGAGGTACATTGCCCTGAAAAGAAGCAAAAACACCCAGAATAACATATTTACATCATGTTTAATAAATATCCCACACCTATAATTTTCTGGATATTTTAAGACATGGTAAAACAATGTATTTGTTGAGCTGTGATATCAGCAGGTGGTAGAAGGATTTACACTAACGGTGAAAAAACTGGGAAAAAAGTGACAGAATATTGCCCACTGTATTACTTGTAGCCGTGGGGATCTCATTTGCCATTTCAGATTTTTCAGATAACAAGTAACCCAGTGGGTGTATTAACACTTTTCCTCCATGCTGAAAGGTAGATCTGGCCCTTTACAAGATCGGTGGTAATTATTGAAGTCATAAATCAGATAAATGAAATTGTTTAACTAAAGGAAATATGCTGTTTTAATTATTCTGAAACTTGCAGTACTACTTAAACATTGCACAAGTAAAAAAAAAAGCATGATAGACTGGAGATTTTGATCAGATCACACATTTTTACTACCTTTCCAGTTGTATGTCCATGAAGACCAAACATTCCTCTCAGTGCATCCTCACTGATGGCCTCTGGACGGTCGATTTTATTCCCCAGGATGAGGACTGGGACATTGGAGATGGTTTCATCTGTTAACAGGGCCTGTAGAGAGGAAGTCTCATATGTTCACCAAGAAAGCATTTCTACCAGTGAAAGCTCTTGCTCACGTGTTGTGTGTGGATATGTAAGTGAAATTTATACATTTAACTCACATCTAATTCAACTTTGGCCTCTGCTAGTCGCTCATGATCAGCACAATCCACCAGGTAAACTATACCATTTATAGCTGGGAGGTAGTTCTTCCAAATCCTTCGCGCTGTGGGAGCCACACAGTTTCAGGATTTATGACATTTATGCAAATGCATCATTAATTTCAAAGTAAGTCTGAGCAGCATCTTCCTTGTTCCTACCTTGTGTATGACCCCCCAGGTCAAACGTTGTAAACGTCATCCCAGCTATGGTCAGCTCCTCAGATGCTTAGGACAAAGGGGAAGCACTGACTTTAGATAAGCAATAAAGCAAGATACACAAGGCTGATTGTGGAACTGACAACATGTCAAATCAATTGATATACTTGGATGTAGCGTTGGCACATGCTGTCCTAGCCTGTCATCTCTGAGCATGTGCAGGAGCGTTGTTTTTCCAGCATTGTCTAGTCCAAGGAACACCAGCTTGCCAGTCTTTTTGTACAAACCTGAAAATATAAAGAAAACTAAATGTACATTAAATAGAAACTCACTGTAAACATGTATTATGTATCTATGGTGAGCAGGAGCAGGATGACTGGGATCCCCTAGTGGGAGTAATCACAAACACCAAGGAGTTATTTTTGTCACATTCAATAATGCAATAATGAAATGACACATTTGCACACACATAAATACAGATAATACCTAAAGCAAGTTGACAATCTGGGCTGGAATTGATGAAAAATAATATAAAATATTACTCTTCCAGTGAGTTGAGATAACTTTTAGTAGTATGGTCTATGCAGGGATGTATTTGTTTAAGAGAGCTATTGTCTGTAGCCCTGTACAGACTGTGCCTTTTTTTGTTGTTGTTTGTTTGTTTTTTTTAATTAATTTTAAGCATTTTTTTTCACAAAATATGGATGGAGTGGAACCTGTTCTTAAATAGCACATTGTGCAATGATTGTGCTGGAATAAATGTTTTATTTTCCAAATATTATTAGTAATTTACATTTTAAAAGTCCTAGTGGTTAAGGTAATAGTATTGGTTGATATGTAAGTAGTATGTACTCTACCCAATAGCTGCAAGACGCTGCTGAAGCCCCTGTAGATCCAGCCAAATATAAAAGACATCTCTCTCGACTACCTGTAATACAGAACACTGAATTTAATCATTGATTAATCATTAAAGAATAACATCATGATGTACATGCCAGTTATCAGTTAATAAGTTCATCTTCAAGTTGGTATCTGATACTAACCCTCTGTTGCCTCATACACGTATATTGAAGTAAATGAAAATGTATTCAAAATATGCACATTGCTCGGTATATTTTCAGCTATACAGTAGGTTAGCAAAGTGTAATGTACCGTTACAAAAGGACATGGTTGCACCATAGAATCTAGCACTGAACTCCATTGTTAATCATTATTCCTGACCCTGGATTACTCTGCTGGTATGTGTAAGCCCTGTGTAATCACACAATCTTTAAAGCACAAATGGAAAGGACTGCAAACTGAACGAGAAGCAGGCGTTAGATGATTTTTAGATGCTGAGTTGTCTCACTGTCACACTGATCTTCCTCTGACTATTTTTATGACAGGTTGTGGCAAGGACACTTGATCTGGGCAGTTAGCCCCTGCTTCTCTCTCTCTCTTTCTAACACACTTACACACACACCTGTCACTCTCTGCTGAACTTGTGAATAGTGAGGCCACTGCTGACTGGTTCCATTTGTTGGTACTTTATCATATATTGTTACAGCTGGGTAATTTGTAAACACCTAACTCCACATGCAAAATATGACACTTAATTCCTAAGTGTATGGAATAATTGCTGTAGCGCAGCATGTATTTGGTGTTTCCTCACAAATGTCAAGTTATCATGTAAAATTCCCATATCCCTAAACAAATGTTCACACTTAACAACGTGAAACACGACAGGGCACTAAGTTCACCACTGAGCACCACAGAAACGATTGTTCCAGCGATTTCAGGGTTACTGCCACATTTCGGCTTATCACATGTAGCTAGTGGTCACCAACATCAGATGTCACAGTGTAAACAATGATAAATTTAGTAAACAACATGAGCGCGGAGTCACGTCCAGAATAACAAAACTACATCACAAACTTTGAAACATCAGGAAAGTTATTCAACAAGAGGAAAACTAGACTGAAATGAAAATGTGGAAAGTGAAATGAAGTCAGCTTAGCAGAAAACGTCTTGTGTTACCTTGGCCTGCCGAACGTGTGCGCTCCCACTGTGTTGGTTTTTGGTCCGAGTCCGGTCGACTGACTGAAGCCCCAAGTTTGACAGTTCACCGGAAATACGTCACGGACAGGCGGGTCGCCATGCCAATAATGTTTTTATTAGAAATGTACGTAATATAACGTTAATATGTAAATGTCTGTATTGTCCGCAAACTGTTTGTTTGTTACATTTTATATGTAACTCATCACAACACAACTGATCAGCGATCATAATTGAGTAAAGCTGAATTCGAGATTGAAATGGTTAATCAGTCTTCATTTAAAAAACACTAGTACCAGTTAAACAAATGTGGATGTTTGCAGTATGTCTGGATTGACAGTACATTCAACATTTGTGTCATGCTTTGTTTGACAGAACATTTACTTGGGTAACTTGGGTTTTGATCAATTTCACTATTTTCTCCCTTCATGATGTACACACTTAGTTACAACTAATAATGAAAATAATATTTGATCATATTGTTACTGTTAATCCTGTGTGACTAATTAAATTTCCAGTCCTGTATCAGAAAAAATAATTTGCCTATATGAGATACTTTCTGCCAAATTAATTTCAATAGAAGTTGTGTCTTTTACTGTAAAATTGACATATGCTTGTGGATACATTACACAAGCTCCATTGTGAATTACTCTTTGTAAATGTGATGATGTTTTTATTTACAAACACTGATTTTATACAGAATCTGAAAATGTAATATTTTTTTTAATATTCTGCATGTTACATTTCTTTATTGTTCTACATGTGAACATGGTAAAAAGGCAGTGCAGGACACTGAACACCAGGTGGCAGCATTATTACAATGAGAAATACTTGAAAAGTTGAAGCAAATCTTGGTTTGCTCTTAAAGACAATTCTTCAGACAAGTGCCGAGCAATTATTTTTATTTCACAGAACAAAAAATTCACACTTTGATGATAATTTAATCGGGAAGCTTTATTAAAGCAGTTCAGTGTCATACAGGGCACAGGTATCTACTATACACAGTACCTGTACTTTGTTTATGACAGCACATCTCTAAAGAGACCTTTGTTAAATAAGTGAAAATTCATTGGTCAAGACAGGAGAACATTTTCTTTTCTTTCTCTATAGTATCTAATCACTATGCCTCCATTTACAGGACAACAACTGACCCAGACCCAATCATCCATGTCCCAACCTGCCATCCCATTGGTTCCTAATATAAGACCATCTTCAAGTGTTCCTGTGGGAAATAAGCTTTCTACGCTGCACCAGTCCAGATTCCTGGATTACTTCCTCTCATAGTAGAACCAGACATCAACTGTTGATTGAGAAAAACATTAGCAGTCAATCCTCTCAACAGACTATGAAGACAAGAAGTTAAAAGAAATATATGATAAAAATTGTACCTGACGAAGGGATAGGTTCTTCTTTTCCACAAGGGCATGTCTAAAAATAAAGTGAAACATCAAGTTATGAAACAACATTCAGAAGGGAATGAGGTCTGGTGTTGAAACTTCTGGCCTTGTCTCAGAAAGGACGTTACATTACTTACTTCAGCAACAGCAGCTTTAGCTTCATCCGCTGAGCAGCAGTAAGGGCTGTCACTGGCTGAGACACACGTGTTTTTGCTGTATCATATGATGAGGTATAGTTATTTACAGCCAGGAAGCCATACATTTATGCATTTATTAAAGCTCTAAGAGCATCTGTATTTTTGTATGTTGTCAAAGCAGTAACAGAAGAACGGTATTTACCAGTTCAGTTCACCAGCATTGGTTTGCTGAGAAACGAGGGCTTTCCAGAAGTTGTGAGTTGTCTTGATTACTTCAATGGCAAAGTCCTGAAACACATAAAACAGACAGGGCCTTGTTGAAAACTGTGTTTTTGCAGTTAAATGCAACATTCATGAATTCTATTGTAATTAAGTTTGAGTTCTTCAGCTTATGTATATCTTAATTATAGATTTACTCAAAATGCTTTGGACATCTGAAAAACCTGCCATTCATGTATAGCACATTTTCTGGCTAAAGTTAACTGAGAAAGTGAGAAATAAGATGTACTATGAGGAGACCTTGTCTTTGAACTCCTCATTGAAAGCAAAGCGGTTCTCTGGTTTCCCATCTGGCACTTTGTATCTCCTGAACCAGTCGACTGTGGCCTCCAGGTAACCAGGTTTCAGGCGCTGGACATCCTTGATGTCTAAACATAGGCAGCGAGAGCAAAGCAAGTTCACGGTGACTGATCAGACACTCAGAGAAAAAAGATGTTAAACAAATTGAGGTGCTTACTGTTCAAGGTGTTGGCTTCAGGGTCCTCCACGTTGATTGCAATCACTTTCCAATCTGTCTCACCCTCATCGATCATGGCCAAGATACCGAGTACCTTCACTTTGATTACCTCCCCACGGGAACACACCTAGGAGGGACATTTCAACTTGCTGTTCATTTTTCATTTAATGAGCAGTTTTTTAACAGAAAGGTGTTTCAGCGGTTTTAGCCAACCTCCATGATATTTATGTACGCAAACAATAAAACATGCCTTACTGTGACACAATTTACTGTATCTTAAAGGCTGTAAAATCATCAGACAGTGTTTTACCTTACTGCCGATTTCACAGACGTCAATGGGGTCATTGTCACCACAGCAGCCAGTGTCTCCATCTTTGTGTGCAGGATCTTCCCAAGTCTAGAACATAACAGCAGGAATAATAAAAAACAGTAACATGTTCTGTTACTAATTTTTAACTTAAGGATAAATATGCTCACAGTCTTTAGTACAGCACAAAGAAGAGACAACCTGTGGGATGGCTCCATAGTTCCATATGTAGCCCTTGTGTGGGAAAACATTGGCAACGTAACGCAACTTGCCCTTCTTAACGTCTTGTTTTATTGGGTTCAACAGATCTTTTGTCGCAATCTGAAAATGAAATTATGCTGCTGTTAAGATATGATTATTAATAAAGGCACAAAAACTACAATGCATTGATGTAAAGATCATGTCTTGTTGAATAAGAGGAACCTCACAGCGAAATCCAATATATAAAATATTTATTATAAAATAACGTAACTAAATTCAGCGACTGACTTCTTTGATAAAGCAGTATACATTATAGAAGTATAATAAGCAGTATATATAGTATAGATTAAATAATTAAACTGTGTATTTTAATGTGTCCTCTAAGTCACTTTATTCAAGGCTGTAAGTTCATATCTGTTTCTACATTACAACAAAGTTATTTTTAATTAGCGGTAACTCAAAAGTCTCATCACACGTCATGCCATATGGGAAAAGAC
Organism: Helostoma temminkii; assembly: GCA_900302695.1. NCBI lineage: Eukaryota > Metazoa > Chordata > Actinopteri > Anabantiformes > Helostomatidae > Helostoma > Helostoma temminkii. The sequence goes on along the minus strand of OMLM01020393.1, from coordinate 22,976 downwards.
TAAAAACAAGAGATGCAGACCACTCCTAGTATTCTAGGTCAGATTATTTAAATAATGACACGGTTAGAATCTTTTTTCACTTTCTTCTTAAGAATTACTGTCTATGGGTCAAAGACTGTGTGAGACACAGCTTTATGAAAACACTTTAAACTTGCTGGATAAACAGGTGAATCTATTACCATAATCTATTACCAGTATTATTATAGATCCATACCTCCATCTTTGCATTTGTCCATCTTGGTACTTCAACAACCATGTTAAATATGTTCTGTAAAGAAACAAAACCAGCCATTATTATCTTTCGATTACTCTGAAATAGTATATGACACAGTTTTAAACCACATCATGTGCTATACTCTGGTTTTTACTTCGGTACTGCTGTGATTGCAGCTTTTCGATAAAAAGGATTAATTGCTAGATAACATAAGATAGATAACAGATGGTCCCCTGTAATCAGAAGCAATACTGACATAGCACTGAGAAAATACAGAGTAAAGGCCATTGCCTTTGCTAATAGACTATGGCCTTGTAATTCTGGAGAGTGTTACGTAAAGCAGCTCAATATCAATTTACTTTGGTAAAAAACTGTGCAGAAGCACTGTGGGTGGAAATCAACTATTGGTTACATTTAAGGCTTACACATATGTGCATTTTATGTGGCAGATGCTACTTTACCTGGCTCTCATCAGCATATATTGGTATGTCATGGAATGGTGAGATGTATTTTCCTTCAGCATTTTCTGTGAGACAGTCAGATTAAACACAATATGAGCATAACAGAAAACTACAAGCTCCTATTTAGCTAAAAGTCAAAAATTCATCTCATCACATCACACAGGGTGCCAAGTGAATACTCAAGCTTTAATTATGGCTTAGTTAGGTCTGAATGTGTGCTAATATGTTGCTTGTTATGTTCCAAAAAAACACAATCAGTGAATCTGTGTAAGCGTCAGTGATAATGCAGTGAAGAGCTCATAGCCTCATTTTGTCCATGTCATTATTGCAATCAATATGATCTGAGTCCAGACACCACAAAGCCTTGCTTTTCAATCATGACTTTAATTTATCAAAGAGACACATAGATTCACAGGATGCTCTTTATTAAACACAAAGTGAAATTTCAGCGTGCGTTACGCATTCAGTTTACTATTCAACTAACTACACTTTTCTCTTTGAATGTTGTGAAACTACAAGCTAAGCTATAATATATAAGAGTCTAATAAACCATCTATCATGCGTTTACATCTACAGAGAGCGTTTATGCCAATACCAACAGGTTTATTAATGTTTTATAATCTGTTTTATGGCCTTGTCCCATAAAATCCCTCATGAGTTCACTTTGGGTGACGTGTTCAAAAACCTGGATAGATTTCCCAGAATAATCAGCTTCCTTGTACCAAGTCCCTGCAACCACACCGATGGATGAATCACGTCATCTTACTGTGACCGTTGCTACCCAGCAGAACCGGTAAAACTAGTTCACGCCACTGAAATGGTTCAAACCGAGTCATTACTTATATCGAAACAAAAGGGGGCAAATGTACAGCTTCCAACATGGTAACAGTACAGATAAGGTGAATAAACTAGCAACCGTAGACGAATAAATGACACGTGGGAGGTTGCTGCTAGCCTGTGGGGCTTGTCGAGAGTCCTCAAAGTAGCAAAGACCAAACTTTCTAATTTCTACTCGTTTTCTACTTACTGAAGAACAAGCGGTAGCTCAGGGAGTTTGGGTTTCCCCTCTCTTCCACTGTGAAGCTCATGTTTAGGTGAAGCTTTGTTCTGTCTGTATGCAGAAGGAGGATGACGGTCTGCGCTGAGCTGTGGGTTGTCCACGGTGGGGAGGTAGAAAGGACTCAGCGCCTGCGCACTGTGTCAGTGACGCTTTCAGGGAGTATCGGAAATACCGTTGACCAAAATCAATGCCCTCGCAAATAAATTCAGAAAACTATTAGTGGTTTCAGATGTGAGTGCGTTACACAGCAATATCAGTCGTGTATATTATCATCTGGTATTATAGTTTTTAACATACAGAGTAAATATTTTGTATATAATAATGTATTCCGGTGTAGTGATGCAATTTCCTGTATTTTTTTTTTTTTTTTTACATTTCTTGATATGTGAAAGTAATTTAGTAACTGATCCTGCTTCATGTTGTTTCCTCTTAGAAGACATCATCTACCCCAGTCTTCACATAAAATCTGTGCATATAAGAGCCTGAAAGTCAGGACAGAGATCCCAGAACTTTCCAGTCAATCTAGAAAAATCAGAGTAAGAGAGGCACAGAGCTTTGACAAGCTCATAGAGGGTAGAGAATGCATGTAGTAGCTTTTATAAGCCAACAACAAACAACATTGATTCAAGAGATACGGTCTATGGACACTATCTGGAAGTTGAGTCTTGAGACTTCTTTTTGTTAGATCAAAACATTTCTTCTTGTGTTTCGTTGTACGCCCTTTGGGGTGGACGAGTCTCTGTCTCAGTGTGTTAGTGGCTTTAAAGTGGACAGGTATGTGATGTTTCCCAAAAATCCTTTTGAGCTTCTCTGACACACCTGCCATAAAAAGTACAACCATTTTCTTCCACTGTTGTCCTTTTACCAGAACAGAACGCTGCCTTGTTGAAAGCCCACTTGAGGTATGCACAGGCCTTGAGAGCCTTCTTCAGATGCCTGTTTTCCTTCTTCTTGGCTGGTCATGTTTTCTGCTCCATGGTTCAGAGTCTTGATAATTCCTAGTTTATATTGTAGTGGATGGCGGGAGTCAAACAGCAGAAACGTGTGTGCAGGTGGCTTTCCTGTATATTTGGATTTCTTATCGGCTATCAGTCCCTAAAATAACTGTACAGTCCTGGACAGTCAGTTGGTTTTCTTTTTGTCTTCCATGGCAAACTTGATATTGTTGTCCACTGTGTTAATATGGTTTGTATGTATGTTCCTCTCTGATCTTGATCTTCACCCAGGTGTGTATAAACCAGTGGGTTCAGTCAAGTGCTTTTCTTCTCACTTCTTCATATATGTTGGCAACAATGGGTGACACAGGAGAACCCATTATGCAGCCATGTCTGTCGTTAGAAGTGTGACGGGTGGGCTGTTGTAGTGAAGATGCAAACTTACATTTGGAGTTTATCTCTTTTATTCCTATAAGTAAATAATTTGCCCGCTCCAGCTCCTATAAACAGCAATTTAAACAGACGAGATGAGAGTTAGCTTGTTTAACTAATACTTTTCAGCTAGAAACCTTCATCTGTTAAGAGTTAAGGCACGCACCCCAATTTTATAGAGGGTACCACACAGGAAGAGATTAATGAGGAGGGGCTTCTACTATGAACTCAGATGCAACCACAGTAGTTTGGACGTCCTAACAGCCATGTTGGGAAACTACTCCAGGGGTAGAAAAGGATTTTGTGTAATTATGACAAAAAGTACATAGTTTATGACCTGGTTACAGAAGTAAGTTAAATGGGTTGCGGTCAGGAACAGATCCAAGAGCGTGTCTTGTTCCAGTCTTTCTCTACAGCTGCTAGTAATGAGGGATACCATGGTTTCATCTGTATCCACTTTCAACTCTATGACCTTAGAAGCAAACTCCTCTGAATTATGGATGTGATGGTCTGTGTGCCTTTCCAGCAGTGCCAAGATAGAATTATTTGGCAATGATGCATGTTACAGGGTTGTAGGCAGATTATCACTTTGTTCGTATAATTACTGGTCCAAATGTTGACTGACAATTCTCATACCCTGTATAGTGCAGTGAAAGTATCTCACAATGCAACACTCAAAGTATTGCACATGGCATGCGTGGAAGGCAGCAAAACATTGGACTATTCTGAATTGGTTCTCTATGACCCCTGATCTAAATCCCATTAACATCTGTAGAAAGAACTGAAACATGCAGTCTGGAGAAGGCACCCTTCAAACCTTCAAGAC
>OMLM01020393.1:0-19028 GCA_900302695.1 Helostoma temminkii | reverse complement strand
GAGCTAAACATGTTGCTTTAAATCACATTACATCTAATTAGCCTGAGCCTCAGCTGAGACACACACACACACACACACACACACACACACACACGATTTACAAAAAAATCATAAAAACAATCAACTTGTTCTTCTTATTTCGGGTCTCTGACAGGGGTCCAGAACTTCGGTTCGGAGTCACTTCTTCGTGAACGTTGCCGCTGTCGCTGACATCATATCCGCCTGCAGCCTGTCGTGCTTCCTGCCTTGCTGAGGGAGGGGACGGTGCTGACGGCTGGGAGGACGAAAGGAGAGAAAAGAAAGCTTTTGGGAAGATAAAAAAGAGTGGGGAACGGCCCGGGTTTCCACCGCCCGTCGGGAAATAAACACCCCAATTTTCTGTAGCTGCTGGATTTGTCACCATATCGGCGCTGAAAATGTCGACCAGTCGTCAGCTTAGCGAGAGCAGGGCCATCCCGACCAGGACGGTGTTGATCAACGACACAACGCAGCTACCTCATGATTACTGTACCACCCCTGGAGGCACTTTATTTTCTACCACTCCTGGAGGTGAGCAGGCCGCCCGCACACTTTCAATCACATTTTTTTAAGGAAATAGGGGAAAATTTGGCTTATTTGTGATGCTTGCGCTCCCACCAAACCTTTCGGTGTCCCTGTCACTGTGGCCTAGGCTGCCTTGTCATCCTGATCAAAACAAAAACAAAGCTTAGACCCGCCTCTGTGCTGCGACCCGATTGGCTGGTTGGCAGCGCAGATATTCCGATTAATGCATTGCTACCTGTCACAGCTGTTATATTTGAAAAAGGTGAGCATATTTGCTTTGCCAAACATTACAAATACGCTAACCTATAGCTTAAATCAAATACTGTACATCAGCTAGGTAGCAGGTTGTTTGGGGCACTGCCAAATTGTATTATTCAGTGCATCTATTAGAAAGCTACAGGACTCACAGAAAGGATAGCAATAATACTGTGTAGGCTCTACATTACAGTAGTATAATGACATGTTAAACTGTGGATTAACCCTCTGTCATTACACAAGGTCGTTAATATCTGCCCCACCTTCACCAGCTGCTGTTTTTGTACTTTTATTGAAGTAGAAAACTTAAAGGACACTAGTTAAAGGATACTAAGTTTGTGCACTTCAAGCATTTCTGCAAATTAGTTAATTGATTGATTGTTTTATCTGTTTGATGAATTGTTAACATTTCCAAGAGACATCTTCACGTGTCAAAATTTGTACGATCAGCAGAAAATAATTATCAGTTTCAGAAAAATGGAGAACATAAAGCCACAAGTAAAGAAAACATCTGAAATGAAAGTAAAATTGAAGAGGTCATATTCAGTGCAGACATTTTGATGCTGTTGCTACTAAAATGAATTGTACTGGACCATTTATTTCAAAAGTAAAAAATTGATACAGTCAAGAAATAAAAACCTTACAAAACCCACGAAGCAAACTTGTCAGTCATAATCACACAATAATGATCTTGATCTCTCATTCAACATAAAATTGATCATAATCATCATAAAATAAGGGTCTTGTGTATTTTGCGTGTATAAACCCTGACAGTTTGAGCACTGTTTAATTTTTCCAACAGACAGAATGAGAAGCATGTGAAATAAAAAACTTTAATCAGTCTACACTACTATGGGCCCCTGAAAAAAACAGAGTCTTGACTTGCCTAGTCCATGTGTATTATTTACATGCAGTTTTGGTTGGAACTTTGATTGTTAGCTCAGTGATCAAGTCCAGACTAAGGCTCATTTGCATAAAGTGTTTCATTAGCAAAATTTATTGCAAGAATGGAAGATGCTTGCACACAGGCTGGATGACAGCCAGCTTTATGATTCACAGCTAATTTGACAGCACCACATTACATATTTTCTCATAAAAAGGAATAAGTAACTGTTCTTACATGTCCATTCCCAGGAACCCGGATCATCTATGACCGTAAGTTCCTGTTGGACCGACGTAATTCTCCCATTGCCCAGACTCCCCCTGCTCACCTTCCTGTCATCCCTGGAGTGACCAGCCAAAATGTCCTGAATGAGAACCAGAAGAATGAGGCCAACAAGCACATCAACAACCATGATGGAAAGCCCACAACCGGTATGACAATTTAATGTAAAATTAAAATGTGATTTGTCACCTGAACTCTGGAACCTATTAAGTGTTGTATGCACAACTCATTTTAGTGAAACCACTCATGCCTTAAAGAGACTTTTTTGAAAGTTTCCTACTTTATTAACTATAAACTTTATTATGGCTGTGTGTGAATGTGACTACATAAGGTGTTTAAAATCAGTCTCACCTTTATTGACTGCTGATTTTGTTCCACAGTCTTTTTAACCTTTGACAATTTGTCAAACTTACCTGGACTAGACTTTTGTTTTAGCAGAAGCATCAAAATCAATGCTTTTAAAAACACAGTGTTTTCTTAGTGGAGTCATTTTACAATTTTTTTTACTAAAAATTAAAGGTACTTCAATTTGTAGTAAGGCATTTTTCTAAGCACATAATTGCACTTTACTTGAGAATGGAGCTTGTGTAGTATATACAGCTGTGCAGCCACAGCCTGTTGTTGCCTAATCTACAATTGTTTGTGTAAGAAGCAAATTAGCTGGATGAGAAAAAGCAGAATTGTATTAGCCTCATATCAGCATGTTAGCCTAAATTACTTAAGCCACATTAGAATAAAAGGGCCTTGGTCAAAATGTACTAGTAGTAATAAATCACATCAGTCCATGTGTTTCAATACTCTGTTGTCTGCTTTTGTGTTTGCAAGGTGATGATGCTCAGTTTGAGATGGACATCTAACTGACTGGAACCACACCAGCAAAAGCAAATGACCTGGCATCACTCATGCCAGTGGCTTGGCTTTTAGAAACCAATGTTGTGAGCCCTCATGGCAGCCATCTTCATTGCTCTCTGTCTCGCTGTTGGATGTAATGTGTGTAAACCATTGGGATTCGGTATATCATACATACAGGTACAGTGTGGCCAACTCTGGAAGCTTGGTTTATTTGAATAGATTTCCATGGTTACCAGTCGCTGTGTAAGTCAACAACCATATTGAGGAAGCGGACCTGAATATTATGTACCCAGACACATTGTCCAATTAATATATTGCTCATTTTACAGTTTTCAGAGCCAGGATGCTTAACAGCACACTGTAAAACTGTAAAACAAGTGTTAATTGGGCAAGTAACTGGTCATTTTTACTACCAGCTTTAGAATCAGTCAAAAGCTTTGATATTCATCACAGTCTTTGGTTTTGAAAACTCACGCAAGCATGTTATCTACTAGTATTTTTGTTCTTTTTGACTTTTGGAACTACTTGAAAGGCTCTACAATTTATTATGGGTTGTTTGGTCTGTTTAGTTTCCCATAATGCTGTGTAAAGGGATGCAGAGTTGTTTTTTATTTACCAGTTAGCTGAAGATTTCACACCATTCCAATATTTTAGTTTCCATCACCAAAACACAAACCCATGCGAGTTTCCACTTTTTAGAGGAAATTTTTTTAAATGAATTTTAGACCATGACTTTATTGTGTGGTTATCATCAAATAACTATGTCCCCCTTCATTATAGCTTCAATAAGCTTTGCATTAGAATTAAATTTCAGTGAAATATATTCACTTAGTTAATAACTGTGACATTTTATGTAATTTTATTCTCAACTCTGCAACTGAACTGGTTTGTTGTGTTGACAAGAGCTTTGCTTTTAGATTTGATCTTAATACTTGACAACATCTGTCAGGTGTTTTTGAAATATCCAAATCTGATACACAGTTAAAACAATTTACAAATGGTTACATCCCACTGTTAATTTTTGGGTGAAGTAGGCGATTTTTGAAACTTGAAACGATCCAGATGTTTTGTATGCATTTTATTTTTTAATACCGTTTCTTAGTATTGAGGGTATTTGTTTGGATATAAGCACCGTCAAGCCTTTGAATTTGTTAATGACAAGGAACCAGAAAACATAGTTTGCATCAGGTTTGATAAATGCTGTCCGTTATTCTACAACTCTGTCTCCAGTGTCCTTAATCCATTTTACATTTCCTCGTTCTCTCGTGTGTCATGTCTGCCCATGCCTTACTTTACAACCAATACAGTAACTGCAGTAAAATTATGTTCCTTGTCATCAATTTGTAATTTCCATCAGAGGTTTATTTTTTCACTTAACATTGAACAGATAGCATTGTACGTAGATATTGAGCAACACAAAACACAACTTAAGTGTTTTTTGTTTGTTTTTTCTACACAACTTCCTACTTCCATGCAGCTGTGAAAAGTGTGATGGCGTACATTTTGGGATTCTGTAGTTAAGATGGTGTAGTGGTCAAGATTGTGCCACATGCTCACTTTGTCCCAATATTGTATTTATTTTTTTTTTACACCACAATCTTTGTACTGTTTGCTAATTATAGCCTGTTCAAGTAGGAGCTCTGATCTTGGCAAATAAATCACAATGAAGTTTTTCATCCAAAATTAATTCATTCAAGTTAGTTTCTGTGTGTGTGAACCCACTGAACGGCTGAAATGATGTATATCAAAGTTTTTTTTTTTTCCCTTTTGGCTTTGTAACTAACTTTGGCCATGTTTGGTGACAAATTCATCAAAGGGTAGCTTGAACCCAATTTTCATTTCACATTTCTGGCGATAAAACTCATCATCACGATTCACATTGCAGATTTATTTCAAATCAGTTTGGTTTGACAATGAGGGCTTAACATTGTGTGTTGAAAGAGATTTGAAACAAACTTACTGTAACTTTCTGTTCTGATTTTAAATAACTTTATTTTAAATGAAACTCCGATGCCAGTGGACACTGTTGCTGCGAGATCAATAAAGTTCTGTAACAAGCCTAAGTTGTGTTTTTATTGGTCTCTTTATTATGTAGTTTAGTTTTTTTGCTGTTGTGCAAGAAAACCAGAACAATGTTTATAGCCATTGTTTCTCAGTCGCAGTTACACCATTTCATACTGTGAAAGAGTGTGGAGGCCTCCTCCTATATCTCAAATGTCACATCTCAGGTACTCATTAACAAAGTAAAAAAACCTCTTTGTAAACACTTTGTGTTATTTCTCCCTCTCGTTTTCTCATTCATGGGATACTGTTTCCTTAAGCACCTAATCTTTACTAATCTTAATTTTCTTACACACTACTTCATTCAGAAATGTATTGTGTGGATACATTATTGGTATTTGGAGTTTTATTGGACATATGATCCAATATTACACAGTAAGAAAAGATAATTTTTTTAGACTTCTGCTCATTATTTTACCGGAAACAAACTTATAAAACATTTAAGGTTGTAAAGGGGAATCGTGGATTACAAAACATTATTTTAAAACAGTCCCATTATAATTTTTAATATGTGTGAATCCAAGCCTGGATTGAAGGTGTCTCAAAAACACCCAAGGTTCTGGTCATTTGATGAATGTGGTAGGGAATTTAGAATTTAGACCACAAAATGTGCCTTGTGGAGAGGAGGCTTGTGTTAAAAGATAAGACATATGTTATTAACTAAATGCTGGTGTGTATTCCTAAATAAAGTTCAGCTCAATTTAACAGAAGCTAAATGACACATGAAGACTAAGCCAGGTGTTAATTGGGCATTTAGTATAGGAGTTCCCATTGGTTATAAGGTGTCAAATTAAGATGCTGTCATGTATAGTCTGGTGTATGCACTTTGATTTACGGGAAATTAAAGGTCTCAGAGTGCAAGCAAATGTTGTGTGTGCCCTCACTTAAAAATTAACCTGGGCTTTCAATCATCCAAAATCTCATACTGCTATATTTAAGATATAAAAAAAAGTACTTGTTAATTTTAGCTTTTAATGTCTTTTACCACAATAAATTGTGGTTCTTGGCATTTACAACATAATTCTCTGCCGAACTGACTGCGGCAGTGCTTATAGTTACAATGCTGGCGTCTTGTGGATGTAAGAGGAACTACAGTTACTGTTTACATAATGTTAGTTATACATTTATACAACTCATCGCTATTATACAGTCAATGGTTTGTACTCATGTTGTGCGTAAAACACTTTCCAGTCCGTTGTCTTGTTTCAAATTGGTTCTGTTTTATTAATAAGAAGTTTAATAAAATAATAGTTTAAGAAAAGCTAATTATTCATAACAAAGAAAATAATCAGCCCTAGAAGTTCTGTTTCGCCGCATCTATACTAGAAATATAATCATTGACAAAACTAAATAATGTCTCGCTACATTCATTGTTTTAATGTTTTTACATCAGGCAAGACAAGGGGCGCCCACTAAATTTTTCTCAGGCATTAAGCCGGTCGCCCGCTGGTCCTTCCTCCTTTTCTACGTCCCTGAGCAAGCCCGGCGTCAAGATGGTGAGTCTTGTGGCCAAAATTACCAACAAAATCCATTCTGCATCGAGGCCATCTGTTCATCAACAGTCTTATAATGCAGACTAACTGATCATAGAAGTCTGATGTACAATAAAATGTTAGTATTGAGGTGACATGAAGCAGTCAGAGTAAATTTAGTGGCCGAATTGAAAGGCTAGCCTGACTAGGCTATGGGACGTTACACGGTGTGTGTTTACCTGCTTTTGGATGGTCTGTAGAGTTTACACACTGTTTTTCACAAATTTAAAATTCACTGGGAAACACATTTGATATACACAATAGTTCAAACATGTACTATAGTACTTTGACTCAATATTGATAGTTACTTTTGAAACGTGAAGTCCCAGTTCCTAGCGGCTAACGTTAGCATAAAACGTTACTACACTGAGCCAGGCCCTTTTTCTAGGCTTAAATACATTAGTAGTTTTAAATTAAATTTACCATAGAGAAATTAACAATGTGTCAGACATTCGTGAGAATAGTTTTTAGGTTTGGAGCCCTAGTCCTAGATCTTATTTCCTGAGTGAGGCAGCCAAAGTCTCAGTTATATAGATGTTTACTGATGGATAAATACCCTTTTAATTATTATAATCTTGTACCATCTCCTTTGTTCAGAATGACACTGTGACAGTGAGAACCCGCAAGTTCATGACGAACCGGCTGCTTCAGAGGAAGCAAATGGTAAGGTTTTAAATCCAGCGCAATGTTTGCATTGTGTTTTACATAATCTGTCACACATTAAATTTATACTTTGAATCTTCTCTGCAGGTCGTTGATGTTCTGCACCCTGGCAAGGCCACAGTCCCCAAGACTGAAATCAGGGAGAAACTTGCGAAGATGTACAAGACCACTCCTGATGTGGTGTTCGCTTTTGGCTTCAGGACTCAGTTTGGTGGTGGCAAAACAACAGGCTTCGCAATGGTGTACGATTCCCTAGACTACGCTAAGAAGAATGAGCCAAAACACAGACTGGCCAGGGTGAGTTTTGACGCATTTGGAAAGTGTGTACATTTATGTACAGACACTGGCCAGATCAGATATTTTTTAACATGATCTTCATTGGCAGATTTTTACTGATCTTATTTCTGAGCAACTGTCTCAAATGTTCTGGATCTCTGAATAGTTTTTAGGGTGTGGGGTATTGCAGTGCCTTTTTAAAAATTGTAGCGGTTATCTCGCTTATAATCTCCAACTACATCATTTGAATGAACAATTAGATAATTGGAAGCGTTGGATGATTGGTCAAATTGAAATGTTTGAAGGTGTGAGGAAAAACACAGAAATACAAATTTGTTATCCATAATTCACAGCACCCACTATTAATCGGTTATTCTTGAAAAGGTGTTTTTGTCTATTAATTTGGTGTAATTATCTTTATTAGTAGTTAGTACATTTCTATTAGATATGCAGTTTTTCCCATTAGTATAAAAAACTAACTAAACGCTGCTCAATGCAGATTATTAATCATTTTAAGCAGTTTGTGCTGTAATAGAACATTTTCAGCTTTAAGTATTCAACATAATTGTGTAGAGATTGCTACATGTATCTGTAAAAACAGCAAATGTAATCTTGAAGTTTGATGATATTAATTCAGAGTTATAACGTGGTGAATTTAATTTCTTCATCTGTTTTTCAGCATGGTCTCTATGAGAAGAAGAAGACCTCAAGGAAACAGCGCAAGGAACGCAAAAACAGGATGAAGAAAGTACGAGGCGTCAAGAAGGCCAGTGTGGGTGCTGCTGGCAAAAAGGTATTGTGACCATTTCATATACTTTGGTACAAGTGAACAGTCACTGACCACAGTGGTAGTCTATCACAACTCTAAAAAGATAATGGTGAAGGCATCAGAATAAAGAGCATTTCATTGTTAATTTTCATTGCACATTGTTTTCAAATCCCACTAGTATTTGCTTTTTGTAATTCCTTTACTGTTTTAACTTCCTTTTGTCATCTTTTCAACTGTATCAAATGTTCTTCGGGAACTGTAGAAGGTAAATACTGTATGTACATAGGATAAATGCAGAGTGCACTTGATCCTGAAGTGATAGCTCTTAGCTAACACCTTCCTTTACCCTCAACTATAATCTAAAGCATAATATATCCCTGCCCTGGATGTATGTGATACATGTGTGATGCACCAACGTCAAACAGTTTGATCTGCTGGTTAATACTTACTGGCCCTTCGTACTCCCAATACTAATATTCACAAGCTTAATCTGAAAAGCAGTAATACTGTAATCCTGTTTTGGAAACTGACAGTGTGAGAAGATTCTACACCTAATAAAAAGTACTTTTACTCTTGGTGGTAAATTTAAACCCTGTATACACTTGTACCATCTATGCACTGATTACTGGTCTAAAGTCACCTTGCAGATCTCTGAATTACAAAGTACAGCTGGGCCACATTTAATACCATACATGTATATTTGTAATGGCTACAGTACAACTGATTTGCTAACTACTTACACTGTTAAGCCATTTCATTGGCATGGTGCTAAACATGGTTTATGATCTGTGGAGTAAAAGTAGTTGTAGGTCATTCAGAGATCTCTGCTATTCCATGTTTCAGTTTTCAGTTTATAAACATTTTGTTCCATCTTTTGTTCTTGATTTTGCTACCCATGGATTTCGTTTGCAGAAATGAAGTGTCAGTGTGCAGGTATAGAAGCAGAACAAGCATGGTGTGCCTTCTTGTTGCACATCAGAAGTTGATAGACCTGAGCTGTGCCATGCATGTCACACCCTACTTTCCCCTGCAGCTTTTGCCTTCAGTGTTTCTCCATTTTTACCATGTTGTTTAATAGGTTGTCCCTCTACCCCTTGCTTTGTTACCACTGTCGCTGCTGTAATGGACATATCCATTAGGCTTTGCCCACTTTGGCTTACATAGACACGAGTGCTGTGTCAGTGTATCAGATGTTTAGCTAATAGAAACAGACCTTGAGTGGAGCATGTGGGTTTCTTTGTTTTTTTTTTTCTTAAGTCATAACAATACAAATACAAAGTTTCTAACTATTCTGTTGGGTTTAAAACAGTTTCTCTCTGAACAGAGATGTCTGAATTTGCACTCTTACAGCAACTCACACTGCCAAAGTTTTCGTTGTGGTTTTAGAAATGAAACTTTCACTAATTCTGCTGTCTCCTTACAGTGATTCCGGACAGCCAGGGAAAATCTCCGTGCTCAAGATGCTCTTGTATATTGTCATCAAATAAAGTTTGGGAAAAAAAGGAAAAAATCTTTGATTCTTTATTTTAAGTTAAGCAGCTCATCCAAATGTTTAAAATGAGTAATTGATTAGTCAAATTTGAACTGTTTGGTGACATCTAGTGGCATTACTTCAAAACAACCAATAATATACAAGGTTGATTTCCAACCATTAACTACTTTATAAAGCTAGGCGATAGCATTTGATTATTGAGAATTTGAAAGTGTTTTTTTAAATTATTTTTTAAACAATTTTATTGACTGCATAAATCACAGTAATGGGTTTGAATTTAAGGACTTGCCTGTAGTAACCAAACTGTCCACATAAGGCCTCCTTTCATTAAGGGGAAATATGAAATTTGAGCCGTTACTAAACATATTGCCTGTTGAAAGAAGAATCCATTACAATAACTAATTATAGAGACAAAGCCTCTAATGGCTGAATGGTACAAATACACAGGCCAGTCTAAACATTTTCCTGTTTATAAACCACTATTTAGAACAGAATAGATATCCCTCTCTGCAGTTTGACCTTTTCATCTAATTTGCATAGAAATACCCTGAGAGAGTGCGTAAATGAAGTGATTAAAATGCCAGGGAATAATCTGTCCTCAAGCTAACCCCCTCCCAGTGCAGCCTTCACACTTCTTGTTCTTTTATGGATATCAGCATTTTCTCATCTCTGGGTTGCAGAAGCAGCCACCAGGTCTGTCCGTATGGAATTGCTCTTTTTGATTTTAGAGCAGAAATGTTTAGCTTCTTATAGGGAAAAAAAAACCAAAGCAGCAAGAAAGTGTTTAATCAGCAGCTTAATATTCATTTTATGTGAATAAAAGCTTGTTACAAGACATATTTTTATTAATACAGTACAGTGTTAAAATTACAACTTTGAGACTTAACCTTCACACAGACGACATTCTCCCCAGAGTCATTACACAAATTACTGACTACTTTGACCAACTACTGTAGTATCACAATGTTAACCACACATAGGATCTACACTGTTAATTACATATATGTATTGTACATAATTTGCCTTCAACTCTGCAATTTGACTTATTTTCATGCCTCTACAAAGTCAGGAATATAGGCCAGACATTTCTACACAGGAGTTCTCGGTGCCAACACAATCAGGAAAAAAAACAGTAGCTTGGAGGCACATCCGTTGACACCATTTGAATTGTGGGCTCTTCTTTCCCCATAGAAAAAAAAAACTATATATACCCTACATCTCCTGAGGTCTTTGCTTCAATCAATTTCAGGCAACTAAGCTTAGACGCTGACAGTTTATCGTCATAATTTGTATTTAAGAAAAACAAGCCTTCCTGTATCAAGATGCTGTTAAGTATACTGTATAATTTCCTCAACAGAATCCTAAACATACTATGACCCAAAAAATATCAGGCAGGTTAAATTTTCTCAGCTAAAGTATATGTTCTAGTGCCACTGTTGTGGGGGGGTGACATATACAGTGCTTCTAAAAAGTATTCACCTCCTTGGATGTTTCTCCTTTTTTTGACATTATAAATCACTCATGATCAATATATGTTGGTGACAAAAAAATCAGAAAAATAACTAAAAAATGTCAAAGTGAAAACAGTAGTACAAAGTAGTGTGAATTAAATAAAAATATGTTAGGTGGAATCAGTATGTGCATTAATATTCACTCCCTTAAAAATGACTGACCTAATCCAACAAAGGTCCAGATATTTGGTGCTAGTAGTCTCACAATTAGTAAAATGGGGATCACCTAAGTGCAGTGAATGTGCCTCAAGTGATTGCTGTATACATTACATTACATTTTATTACAGTAGACACTTGTGTCAGGAAGGTCTAGTCACTCAGTCACTGGTTATCAGTGTTCCTGGCTACTGTTACACAGTGAGTACAAAACAACACTCCAAGCAACTCAGAGAACAGGTCATTAAAAAGCATAAGTCAGGGGATGGATACAAAAAAATCCACAAGGCACTAAAATTCATTATCAGTGAAATTCATTATCAAAAAATAGAAGGAATATGACACATGTCTAAATCTGCCTAGAACGGGCCACATAAGCTGAATGACCCTGCAGGAAGGAGACTAGTGAGAGAGGCCACTAACACACCGATGACAACTCTGAGGGAGTTACAAGCTTCAGCAGCTGAGATAGGAGAGACTATGAATAAAATAACTGTTAGCAGCGTTCTTCACCAGTCAAAGCTTTATGGTAGAGTGGCAAGGAGAAAGCCACTGTTGAAGAAAACTAATGTCAAATCAGGCATGTGAAAGACCCCATGGTCAAGTGGAAGAAGGTCCTTTGGTCTGATGAGACCAAAATGGTGCTTTTTGGCCATCAGAAAAGACGCTATGTTTGGCGACACCAAACACTGCACATCAACACAAACACACCATCCCCACTGTGAAACGGTGGTTGCAGCATCATGCTGTGGAGATGCTTCTCGGCAGCTGGCCCTGGAAGGGTTGCTAAGGTAGAGGGTAAGATGAATGCGGCAGAATATAGGACAATCCTGGAAGACAATCTTATTCGGTCTGCGAGACAACTACGAGAAGATTTGTTTTCCAGCAAGACAATGACCCAAAGCATACAGCGAACGCTACACAGAAATGGTTTACTGACAACAAGGTGAATGTTCTGGAGTGACCGAGTCAAAGACCAGACCTCAATCCAATAGAGAATTTGAGGATGGACTTGAAAAAGGCTCTTCACACCCGATCCCCTCGCAACCCGACAGAGCATGAGCAGCTTTGCAATAAAGAATGGTGTAAACTTCCAGTGTCCAGATGTGCAAGCCTAATTGAGACATATCCACACAGACTCCGTGCTATGATTGCAGCCAAAGGTGCATCTACTAAATACTGACCTGAAGGGGGTGAATATTAATGCACACTGATTTCACCTTACATTTTTTTTATTGACATCACTTTGTAGAAACCTTTTCACCTTTTTAGTTAATTAGGTATTTTTCTGATTTTTTTTGTCAAAGTTTCCAATTTATATTCACAGTGATTTATTTATAATATCAATAAAAGGCTGAAACATCCAAGGGGGTGAATACTTTTTGTAGGCACTGTAAGCGTGGTGCAGAAAAAGGTGAAGGGGACAGACAAGGATAAGGCAGTGGGGTCTCATACAGCTCTGCAATGTTTTACTGGTGTCTGTGGTTGTGGGAGGTTTGACATAAGTGGAGCTTTCAACTCAGGGACTGGTAACAGATGGTGTTGGGAAATTAAGCTCCTCTCTCCACAGCCCTGTCGGTCTGTCCCAGGAGTCTCTGCCTCTCTGTCTTTGTCTCTCCTTCTTCTTGCAGCCTGTTTTCTGTGTCTTTGACTAATTTGTCTTGCTACTGCTTCTCATCATCTAGGCCCCTTCTTTGTTTCAGTTGCTGGACGATTAAAAGCAGTTTAGCCTAAACTTCTATGTTTTTGTGGAGTGACAGAGGAAAGGATGATAGTTAGCAGAGTAATGCAAAAAGCAGGGTATTATTGAGAGTAACAGGAAGAAAGCAAAAGGATAAAAAGTTGCGTTAATGATATGACGGGTCATAAGCAAAAAGGTTGAGGATGGAGATAATGAGCAGTCAGTGGTAAGGTGGTCATGTATGACAAGCTGCAGAGCAAAGGTGCTGCAGTCTCAGAAAGGATGCCTCCAGGGACTGCGCACTGCACTCACCTCTGCCCGTCTTTAAAACAGGAACGAGCGATGTGTTGGGAATTTTCTTCTGTTTGTCCAAACAAAGGTATTTTTTGCAGTCAAGCACATAATACATGTTATGACGAACATGTTTATGCTCTCACAACAGGTGCAGTTATAATGGCCTGTCTCTGTCCATGCAGGGAGCTGAGCTGTGGTGTTATAAGGAAAAAATTCCCAGTGACTCACTCTGTCTTTGCCAGCACATCCAAACAAAGATCAATAGATGTTAATGATTTAGCTATTTCAGTGTCATGGTTTTGTGTGTACCATGTCCACTTATATGCATGAACGTGGTTATAAAATGAATATTCTATGGTAACATGATTTCTCATTCTGGATGTTCTACCATATATATGCTTGTAGTTATCAAACTGGCCTGTGTTTGTTTTGCATTCATCACCAACTATCATTTCAGTTGCACTGTGAACATTTTTGCAAAGGGGCGACTCGCTGCTGTAAAAGAGTGGCTGGGCATTCGAGGATGCTATGCATCTTAATGAGGTATGTCTCTCTTGTTGTCCTCAGCAGGGGAATCATCACAGCTCATTTTGCAGTCCTGCAGTGTCCTATCAGCTTTGGCAGCCTGCACTAAGTTCACTCCATCTGTCAGTTGCTAGGTGCTGATATATAAAATGATCTGTGCCTTGGTAGCCCCTGAGCAACAGTGACAGTGATTTGCTTTTGAGGACAAACTGTGTTTCGTGAATCCTAATTATCCTTTTTGCATCACCAGTCTGACATGGTTTTGTCATTAATCCCTTTCTGAAAATGGGGAAGAGGACATCTGCAAATGCTGCAGCACGCTGCATCTGCCCAAACAGACATCGCTGTCATGGACATACTGTATAGTTGTAGAAATGCAGCAATGGCATTTCTATCATTCAGTTTTCACAGATACCTGCTGTCTTGTTCTGACATTCTAACTGGTGCAGATGTGGAAAATCAATCAATCATGTGAGGTGTACTGAAACCAGTCTGTGACCTGCAAACAGGCTTTCTGAGGCTCCAAGGACATCAGACTGATGTTAAAGTGTGTCAGCCCACCTGCCTCACCACCAACCCACCCACATCCTGAGGAATTTTGTTTTTTTTTGCTGGCATAGGAGGATCGTCTATGGGAGGAAGAAAAGGGAGCGGGGAGGGCTGTGGAGAAGCAGAGAAAAAAGGCAGAATGGCTGAAGGGGAGGTAAAGGAGAGGCAGAATGGGGAAGGTGCAGTAATGAGAAAGGGCAGCAGATGTGAGTGACAGTATGATGGAATGCTCTGTGTTATATCCATGCTGTATTCCAGACTGGGAGGTGTGTGTACTCACTGAAGAATCATGTGCTCATGTTCATGTGTGTTCGGATTAAAGATTTGGATAAACGATTCTTGATATAGACTTTTCAGGTTTGTGCAAAAGTATAGGTATATGCCCTACATATAAATATCAATTCATAATGGTAATAATCAGTTGGCTAATTATATATAATTCTACCTAAATGCTATAAAATGCAGTATTACATTTTGTTTTAATATCATGCCTATATAGGCTGCGCTATTCTTGAAATGATGTTCCTATGAACGAACAGGTAATAATTGGGTTCTTATTGACTTCACTACAGAATAGTTAAATTGAATAATAAATGAATAAACTGCTCCAAAGGTGACAAAATCTTCCTATCAGCAGTTCTAAAGGTCATAATTAACATGACAAATCTAGTTTGTTTAACCTGCACAAAATCCAGAGTAGGAATGTGGCACATTATGGTGTATCTGGGCATTATATGCTGGATTATTTCTCGTCTGTGCATTAAAGAAACAAGATATACTGTGTTACTAAGCTAGGCAAACAGCCTCCAAGGTGTACTCTAATGCAGCATTTCTCACACTCATTAATTGGCATGTTATCTAAAAATATGGAGCATAAACATGACAATGTTGATGATGAAATTGTTCCTCAAGTGCTGACATGCTCTTTCCCGATATCCAGTTTTTATCCTAAGATGATATGCTTGTAGCTTCATATTTTAACAGATTGATACATGTAAATAGTATAAATCTTCTGATGTAAACCAAAGCAAAAAAGCAGACAAAGCAGCAAATATATTTCCAGCTGGTGTGAACCCCACACTCCAAGTGGAATTACCTGTGAGTACCGACGTCTAATTAAAGAGCTATTTCAATCATACCAATAAACTCTGTCATTCTTTCTAAATTAGTGGCTGAACAATTAATGAATTAGCTGGAAAGAAATTAATACACTTTCCAAATATCAATCACACTCGAGCATAATCCAGGCAAAATTAATTTGCAAAATGAAACTAAATCCACAAACCTAACTGGTTTTAACTTATTCTTATTCTAGGGACATTAACTGCATATGGACAAATTTATAGATTCAATTTATGAACAAAATGCACCCCAGGGCACACGCCTGCTTCAGTTTTCTTCAATCAATAGAATAAATTTGTGTCTGCGACTTAACATTGCATTATGCAGCTTCCAAAGTACCAATGTGATTGTGGTACATGGTTTTCCAATAGCAGTCTAAAACCAAATTGTCTCAGTCCCTTGAGAGTGTGCAGCAGTTTCATATAGTCTCTCTATATCATCAGAGAACACAGCCAAATTGTAATGGACTTTATTCCAAGTTTAGTGATGAGACAACGTTGTATTTGGACTGCACTTGGCTGACTACATGGCTAAGTTATTCTGCCATTTTTCAGCTAGTGCACATTCCTCCAGTCATTGGTATTCCAGCTCACCTTACCCTCTTCAATCAGCAGCAGAGAAGCTCTGATTAATGGCAACAGTGAGAGCAATCTCCCAGTGATTCATTAAACAGGACTGGCATGAATAAAAAGAGAGATTTGCTCATATTGCTTGCCTCTCAGATCCCATAAAATGTTTTGTCACCAGAGAACTGTATAATTTATGGTGTTGTTACTGGTTCTCAACATATCCACATATACTGAGTATTACAGTTGCTTCTGATTCATTTACTTTTGCACCTCTTGTTATGGTGTAGATTTAATTTTAAATGGACACTCCACACTCAATAAGCCCCACTCTCTCACCGTGCTTATCAGAGTTGTCCCAAAGCTACTCCACCATCGTCTATATACTCTGGGTCACTGTTGTGCTAAAAGGTGAACCATCGCCCCAGTTTCAAGCCTCATGCGCTCTGGAGCAGGTTTTCATCTATTCAAGGACTCCTTCCCTCAACTCTAACCTGTGTCCTTGCCACTGAGAAGCTCCCCTTAGCATGATGCTGATGATAAATAGCGTTCTGTCCAAAGACCGACTGTCTCTCATCAGACTGGAGAATCTTTAGCCTCATGCTCTCAAAGTCCCTTAAATGTCATTTGGCAAAGCAGGTTCTCGTACACTTTTTTACTAATTTGCAATAAAGACTTAATTGATGTAGTTCTGCCGAGGTGGTTGACTTTCTGCTTTCCTATGCCAGCAGAGGACTTTCACTTCTCAGTGACCACTGGGTTCCTCAGACCTAATGGTTGGATGAAGTCTGCAGCTCAAGAGATAGAGCAGTCATGGGGTAGGTGGTTTGATATTTGGCTCCTCCTGTCATATGTCGAAGTGACATACTTCGACATATGGCAAAACACTGAACCCCAGGTTGCCCCCATTGAGTCAGGGCAGCTGCATGGCAGCTCTGCCATTGGTGTGTGAGTGTGTGTGCACAAATGGGTGAACGAGAAGCAGTTTAAAAGCACTTTGAGCACCAATGAGATAGAAAAGCACTATATAAGTGCAGACCATTTACCACTGTGGGAACTTATATACACAGCTGTGTATCTTTTAGACAATAGCCATTCAATATCCACAAAACAAAAACAAAAGGAGGAAATTAATAAAATATGTTTTTCCTGTAGGGACTTACTGGTTGTTTATGGTATTTTGTAATCCTTCTCATTTTATTTAGAATTAATAAAAGTAAAAGACTTTCAAAGACTACAAAAGACAGAAACATGATCATCTTTTTGATGTGTATTTGTGGGTCATAGGTTAAATGAATGAAAACATTGCTTGGTTTACAAAGTGTTTTGGAAGCCAAAAAAGTTGTCCTCAGAGTCTGAACCAGTCACACTAGGGAATAAAAATCACAGTACTCTCGTTCACCATATCATCATGGATTGATTTCTGTCAAACATTGCCTCTGCAAATGTGCTGGAGCATGGGCCATCAGGCGAGTGTCATTACTGCTGCTCATTTGCAAGGTTAGAGGAGATCAAATGTGACAGAGGCGGAATTAGCTTTGTGCTGGTTCTCTGTCTCTCTTCCTAAGCTGCTGCTGGGTGGAGGAGCATAATTAAAATGATATAATATTCCACCCTAGACTTTAAAGACACAGCACCCCACTTTCACTCTAATCTGTACTGTGGAGCTCACGGTCTTGGCTGCTATACCTTTGGTGGTGTGGCTATCGAGAACCAGGAATTCTTACAGTGGGCTACTGCACAAAACCAGGCTTCTGGCTCAATGATGGCTGCTCCCTGTGTTTAACTATTGGAGTCATCTAGTGCCATGAGGTTCAAGCGTAATCTTCCCTTGGTGTATGCATAATGCAGACCACTAAATGTATAAAATATTTTCCAGTATTTGATGCTGCTCACCTTGCAGGTCAGATTAGTATGATATGAAAGTGTTGTGTCAAATTATGTTTCTCTCCTTATATGTTTCTTGCCTTACCTTAACCTGAGCACTTTTCTTATTTCCAGCCAGTCATCTTCCCATCTGATTCCAAACTATGAGTCATAATTAACCCTGTAAAGCCCAGCCCAACAAATAATAGCCAAAACATGCTTTTTTTAAAAATTGGAGTGTGCCCTGGACCCTTTTCCAAAACAAAAAAACTTTTTTTTAAAAATTATTTCTACATGTGAGATTTTTGGTATTTGATACAAATAAAGTTTATGGTAATTTAGTGATCAAAACATTTTTGTGTATCCAATATGATACAAATGGCATTACAGGGTTAATATCATTATCCCCTGAAAATTTGTATCTATGGATTATGTGAAACTGAGAACCAAGGATTTTAATAATTGTGTTAAATTATGCATGTATGTACATTTTAAATAAATGCAATGCTCCCAAGTCATTAATATCATAACATTAGCTGGAAAAAAACAACCTGGAGACGATTTAAAACATTGTCAAGCACATTCAATTAATTGTACAAACAGGCGCATAAAATTGTGTAATTTGTGTACAGAACTCCAGCAGGGAGCCTCTCCAAAGTCCGCAGGCTGTAGGAATCTGCAGCAATATCCAGAGGCTAACGGGCCATTCGCACACATGGATTCAAAAATAGGCCACAGGCTAGCACGCACTGACGCTACTGTCTGACTCTGGCACATGAATGAATCTGGAGAATCACGGTTTTCCCAAGTGGTTTCTTCAGCTTTCTTCAGTGCGCTATGTATGGACTCCACATTTAAGATTTGTAAGTGTGCATGAGAGCTGATATTAGCAGCAGCAAATTGAGTCATATATTCAGGTTTGTAGTACACTACAGTATCAGCAGTAATCATGGGACAATGAGTCATCACCTTAAAAATAATACCACACTCAAAACACAATTTCTTCCCATTTTATTTGATCAGATCCAAAGAACTGTATGGTCTGGTGAAGGAAGAAGAGCCACCAGAATGTGCCTTGGTAAATAGGCAGCAAATAAATAAATAGCAGTAACAGCAGTAAATAAAAGCTACCTCGCTTATGTTATTATGT
>OMLM01020392.1:0-11269 GCA_900302695.1 Helostoma temminkii | reverse complement strand
GTGTGTGGCCTAGGCCTACTTGAAAGAGCTATTTAGATGGTGATTCTATCATCATACTATCCAATACTTAGTTGGTGTTCTCAATATAATTTACAGCGTGTTCGCTGAAAATAGTACAAAAGGATTTTTTTTAATTTTAAATTTCATTTTCAACATTTCTTTAAAATATTGCCATATGATTATGTTCCTATATTGTTTAGCCTTGCACACTTTGACCCCACCAATGCGATAACATAAGTGCGCAGTGGTCAGCTGCTCCCCTCCTCTTACGTCACTCTGCTGACATATTCACAGTGTGTCATGGCTTCTATTCTGGTACAAAGCTATTGTTTCTCCTTGTTTAGTCACAACCATGACAATAAGTTCAATTTAGGGCAACAGGAAAAGAGGAGCCAGAAACTGGCAGAAATTGAGTGTTGAATTGAGTTTCATGCCACTAATGATGCCACTATCCAACCTAGCATGGGTTTGGAAATTAATTTAATGTAAAGCTGAAATGATGCATAGCTGGTGGCAGAAAGTCTGTTCTTTTCAAATCTAAATAAATCTAAAGTTAAAATAAGTTTTTATTATTATTTTATTATTAATTAACAGGATTAGTTTCTTGTGTAGGTGCAGACTCTGCCTGAATGTGTAAACCTCTCAAATTGTCACCTTCACACACAGATAAAGTGTATGAATTAAGTGTAAATATTATTTAAATTGTAATCAGCCTCTATAAGGCTTAAAGCAGTTTTGGCATCTCCAGCATATCTGATTCAAAGATAAAAGCAATATTAATTCCCTCAGTGGACCCTTATATAACAACCTCTAAGGCAGTGGTTCTCTGCACTTACAGCTTCTGATTGGCTGAACACAATCGATCCAGGTAATCAGCAGAGGGTGGAACAGGGATAGTTGGAAAACAAACAGGACAGGGTGCCTTGAAGACCAGTGTTGAGAACCACTGCTTTTTGGTACTACTAACAAAGTTGGAAGACCTACATGTACACTACACTATTGGATCATTCTTATGACTATTTACCTTGCCCTGTGTCTGTTTTCCCAACAGACATAAATACTATATACTAAATAACAATAAATAATAAAAGTTTGTCTATAAATGTCTAGTAAGCATTGCAAATTTACCCAAGGTAAATTATGGGACACATGGCAGTTCCTTTAAAGATTCAGTGTAAGATTCAGTAATCGTGTAAAAAAAGTGATGCTATTTTACGTTATATTGGAGTCTTGTTGTCACCGTGAAGTTGCCAGGCAACCAGCATCTTTGCTAAACTATAACAACTGGCTCCAGCTACGTATTTACTGTACAGTCATGAGAATGGTAGCATCTCTTCTCATCTATGTCTCTGTACAAAAGCGGTCTTCTCTACACTGTCATGTAGCTACAGGTGTAGATATTAAAAAAGATCTAAAGCATAAATCCATTGCTTTATATTGATCCTTTAGCTCTGTCTCATTTGTAGAATTGGGCTTTGTGCTATGCGCTTATTTACACAATGCTGATCACTCTGTTTGTATGTGTGTGTGTGTTTTTAAATCTGAATATTTTCACTGACTTACTGTCCTCTGACTCTTGTGTCTCTGTTTGAATTTATATTCTCTGTGCTTCTGGCATTTCACACTACTAATGACTATGTTTGACTGTGTTCATTATGTTACCCACCGAGTTCAATAAAATTTTTAAATCCTTGCTTGTGTTTCTCACCTGTCTATTAGTCACCCATGTTCTCATAACCTCCCGTCACCTGACCAACTGTTCCAGCACATCTGCTCTTAATTTAGTCCTCAGCCCTCTACTATAAATAGAAAAGTGTTGACCCTCCATGTTTACCACCTCATTAATGTTACTACATAGCCACTGCAGTCAGGCTATTTTTGCTTGTCTCTTCCAGTGTGTAACACATTGTCAGTTCCAGAGAATACTGCCTGCCTTAGCTACATGAAAACTGAGGCTTTCAGAAACCTTGATCGTTAATGGTTCTAACCTATCTGCTTTTCTTTCTATCTCAGACTGTTGATTTATGTGATTTTTTTTTCACCAATGCTTGTTTGTTGCTAGAAGCATTCCTATAATTCATGTGCCTCCAAGGAGAGTTAGAGTTAAAGTCTGGGTAGATTTCTCTGTGCTATTTCATCATATGTACCTCCTTTCAGGGAGGTAAAAAAAGAAGCAGTAGCCACATGTACCATGTAGGTAGTGCAGGTCTGGTCTGTCTAAATCTAACCAATTTATCTAGAAAATAATCAGTTGTTAAAACCCAAATGCTTTTTGGATTGTTGTGTGACCAGGTAACCAGCTCCAGTCAGTTTTCCCACTATGTTAGGGAACATCTTACATCTCAAAATATAAGGTTAGCTTTGACTGTGCATTACACATTTACATTTACAGTTTGTGAGTTAAAAAGCGAAGGCAGATAAAGAAACATGGAGAAACAATCAAAAGACGTGTCTGAAAGACTAAAGATACAGTCTGTGCAGGTGTTAAGTATATTAGAAGTGGAACAATTCTGAAATCAAGACCAAGGATGCCATAGAAAGGTCTACAATTTTGAGGTTCTTGGAGATAGAACCATGATACCCCACACACCATTCATCCATCCATCCATCCATCCATCCAGGATCAGAGACTGGTGGAGCCAGCTGTCACTGGGTGAGAGGCATACAACGCACATGTAATTAGTAGCACTTTAACATATGTAAATTCTGTTTAAAGGTGGACAATATGTATTTTATAAATATTCCAAATATTTTTTATTGTCTTCTAACATCATGTGTAATATACCTATTGGGTCCAATTATAATCGTCACTAAATAACACAGAAAATTAACTTTAATAGCCATAACTGATTGTGTGTGAATGCAACCTTAAAAAAATACCACCATGGTTTCAATTATCCTCACAGCAGGGACTCATTCTGTGCTCTCCTATGGGCCAGCAGGATGGCAGCTGGATAACCGCAGGATTCAAACAAATGGAAGTAATTCCAGTAATGGTATGCAGACAGACTGCAGGTAGTGAACTCAGTGATTGCAATTAGCAGCAACGAGTGGTGGAACATAACAAATCCATATAGAAACAACTATTGTTGAAAACATGCACTGAGAATGGAACATTGAACGGAGTCCAACAGAGAAAACTAACTACCTCCTGGGGGAGGATGATAGAAGAGGTAAAATGGGAATCAGCTGTCCATGTGCATAATCAGCATCAGTATTCAACGAAGAATGCCAGATACATGTATAATAGGTCATTCAGAAAGATTGTGTTAGTCGAAGTGCTGAATGAAGTGTGATGGATGGGTTAAGTTGACGTTCTTCCTATGATGTAACATCATGGAGACCTAGCATCAATGGTGGTGAAGAGTAGAAAAAGGTAGAATTGAACTCCATTCTTAATATTTAATTTTGACAATTGCATTCATCAAATCATGATGGCAAACAGACACTTTTAATCTTTTAGCAAAGCAAGGCAAAGATTGTATTCTTGTTCCCTGAATCCTCCACTCTGCAAAGCTCATTACTGAGAGGCTGATCACGCAAGCTCCAAGAGACACACTCCATTCTTCAACCAGTGGATGGTTAATTAACTGCAGGCTCTGCTCAGTACTAGCCTCGAGGCACATTAGAAAAAGATACATATAATAAAATAATCAAATTCAACTGACAAAACAAAATAGAAGAGAATATGGTACAATATTGTTAGTTACAGCATAAAATGTGCTTTTTTAGTTTAATACACTTCTTGCAAGAAGTTACATGATACTGTGGTTCAGCTGGCAAAGAAGTTGCCCACAAACCTGAGGGTTCAGTTTTCACCTCATCCTAGTCACATGGCAAAATATTGAAGCCCATATTACTTTGGTTAGTTTTCCCTGTTTGTGAGTCATTTTGGACAAAAGCATCTGCTGTATGACTAAATGTAAATGTAGCCAGAGCTACCAGATGGCTAGATTACCTTTAAAACTGGAGACTGGCAAAGAGCTAACCTGGCTCAGTCCAAGAGTAACAAATTCACCTCTCAGTACCTTTATTACGTACTACACAGATTTAGCTAAAGAGACTCAGTTGTTGCAACATGTATTATAAGTGAGTTCTAGAGAAGGAATTTGAGACTGAGAATAAAGAGTTAACTTGTATTCACAGTGCAGAAAAGCAGCGTGAGAAAAAGAAAACTGCTTTGAAACCGCAACAAAGCATTTAGTAGCATGATTAGTTGAATAAAATCTAGCGTTCTGATTCTAATTTTACCCACATTATTGTAATATTTAAAATATTGCTGATAATAAAAGTAGGCTATTGTTCCAAATAAGGAGTACATTAATCCAATGTGCTAAATATTGGGTAAAAAGTCATCTGTTTTCCATTTTATGCATATGGTGTTTTGTTAACTAATGATTTACTGACTGATACATTTGTTGTGACTGTTTCAATGTGACATGCCAGATTAGGGCTGCTTGACATCAAATTCTTGGACTGCTATTTGTTACCAATCCATCCCTGTGTGACATATTTAGACAGTTACCCAAAGCGATCAATCACCTTCTCAACACACATACATTCACACTCCATCTCTCCCTCACTGGCTCCTCCTTTGACGTCTGGCAGCTCATTTGACTGAGCATCTCTCCATCTGGTGTGTGTGAACCAGGTCGCTGTGTGTATGAGATACAAGTTCCTCTAGGGAAAAACGAAGGAACAGGCTTCTTGGTAGTCAGAGCACAGAGCTTCCACCTTGGGGACGTAAACAAGATCTTGGGTCTGGGCCTAGGTATGCTGTGGGGCATCTCAGTATGCACGGACACAAACACACATATGGAAAACCCCCAGAGGCTGACCTTACACTGACTCACTGATGTCACCTTAATCAAAACAGGTGTCCATTTTTCATGCTGCAGGAAAACATGTAAGGTTGTTAAATATTTTGTATTATTAGCGCAAGCAGTCTGACTTCACAGGAGAATCCAGAGACCATTATAAGTCAAAGTCTTCTGCTTCCATTTACAGGATTTTGATGGACTATTTTCTGACAGATCTCTGTTTTTTTCCTGGGGCTATAAGATGACTGACTGAAACATCTGATGAAAGCACCTTTATATATCCTGTCTCTACAGTGTGACAGGTACGCACATCCCCTGTAGCCTCTCTCAATTTATTAAAGAGACTAAAATGCTTTGTAATCACTGTGAGCACTGATGACCATGAACACTCAGTTTGGACAAAGTGTACTGAAAAAGAGAGACAATTCGATAAAGCTTGTTAGAGAACATTAGTTAACAAACAGCCATGTGAAGCATAAAGAACACACCAGACAGGTCAGGGATAAAGTTGTAAGGAAGTTTAAAGCGGGGTTAGGTTATAAACATAGTAACAAGCTTTGAACATGTCATGGGGCACTGTTCAATCCATCATCTGAAAATGGAAAACCCACCAAGACATGACTGTCTACAAAAACTGACAGGCTAGGAGAGCATTTATCAGAGGAGCATGGTAAAGGTAACTCTGGAGGAGCTGCAGAGATCCACAGTTCAGATGGGACAATTTGACAACAATTAGTGGTGCACTCCACAAAACTGGCTTTTATGAGTGGCAAGAAGAAAGTCATTGTTAAAAGAAAGTAATACGAAGTTATGTTTGCAAACATGTGGTAGAAGGTGCTCTGGCCAGATGAGACCAAAATTAAACTTTTTGGCTATGTGTGGCGGAAACTTAACACTGCACATTAACCTGAACACAACATCCCCACAGTGAAACATGGTGATGGCAGCATCATGCTGTGCTTTTCCTCAGTGGGGAGAGGGAAGCTGGTCAGAGTTGATGGGAAGATGAATGGAGATAAATTCAGGGCAAACATACAGCCAGAGCTACAGTGGAATGGTTTTAATCAAAGCATATTCATGTGTTAGAATGGCTCAGTTTAAGTCCAGACCTAAATCCTATTGAAAATCTGTGGCAAGGCTTAAGAATTGCTGTTCACAGACGCTCTCCATCCAATCTGACTGAACTGGAGCTATTTTGGCAGGAATAATAGGCAAAAATTTCAGTCTCTAGATCTGCAAAGCTGGTAAAGACATACCCCAAAAGACTTGCAGCTGTAATTGCAGCAAAAGGTGGTTGAATACACGCCACACTTATCAGATTTGTATTTGTAAAAAATCTTAAATACAACATATCATTTCCATTCCACTTCACAACTATGCTACACCTTGTGTTGGTCTATCACATAAAATCCCAATAAAATACATTCACGTTTGTGATTGTAACATGACAATTATATATCACAACTTTTAATTGTGATACATAATATAACTTTGAATACATACCAACCCTGAATCTTGATAGACTTAAGTAATCGGTAAATGTATGGTGAGCTGGGTATGTTGTACTATATATCGGGAAAGCTCACCCACTTGCATGCACGCATTAATGTATCAGTTGTAAATGTAAATTCATTTTATCCACAAATACTGTTTAAAAATAATGAAGCACTGTAAAGTTACATTTTATTACAAAGACATTATGCTCAACTTTAAATAAATCATCTGTGTAATAAAAAGGACAAATCACTGCACATTTGTTACAGGCAAAGACAATGATATTACAGCTATATTTTAAGGTGTAAAAGAGAACTGAATAATGACAAGATCATCATGACAGTATCTCATCTACTCTCCCAGCAGTGCTAGAATTAATCGCCATTCAAAGATGAGAGGTTCCTGAAGGAGCCTGTTGATGATTGTTGGTGAGAAAAATTCTTCAGCTGTCTAGTGGTGTGTTTGTGCAACAATTCTCTCCACTTCACTCTCATTTATCCCAAGAGCAGCTTGTTGCCCTAACGCTGCAATGCCATTTGAGGAGATTCTGATTCGTGACTCTTATGTGTTGTGTAAGAGGTGTATACAATAAAACCAGAACATCAAAGCACTAAATGAATCACTACCCATTATGAACCCAAGGAAAACACAGTATATAATAAATATACTCACTGTGAGGTGAGGATTGTTTTTATCATGTATGCCATTTTCACAGGAACTGTACAATAATCGCACCAGTTCAGATGAGACAACTGAAACACTGACGCTGGCTGCTCCTAATGTAATTTTCTACGTGCAGCAAAAAACTGTTAAGAAGAGGTGAGACTCACATTTAATTAATGCGTCTTTGTGTGCGGGGGCAAGTTGCATGCTGTAAAAATTAAATTAATGTGATGGGAGATCATTAGATTGAGTTGGGCACCATTATTATTATTGCAACAGCAAATGTTTATAAGTTTGAAGGCTGAAACTTTAAGGTTGTTATGTCGCTTCATGATATCACCAAGAGAAAGCATGTCCGAAGTGAGAAGTAATGGTTCAAGGCAGGTTCATTGTAATCTTGTAATGGCTTTTAGCTGGGCACAGAGGACAATTATGTCCTCTATAACCACCTGAGCAAAGCAAAGCAGAGGAGTCAGACAATCTTAGGGCAAGATTGTGATAAAGCAGCATCCTGGTAATTATAAACATTAAAACTACTTCAGGGTCCAAAGCAAGACGACTGAACAAGATAAGGATCAATAAACGTCAGGAGAGGCAGCTCCACAGACAACTCCAACCTCAGCCAAAGCAGTCTGAGTATAAAACAAGGCTTTGCTTGGCTACAGAAGAAGCTGGCAGCTGACTGAGAGACAACCTAGTGACTGTGAACTATTCTGGTAACACACTAATTCAGAAGCACACTGAATCACTTAAACTCACAACACTTCAGCTAGAACATCTGTTTAGGTTTTGGTAACACCACAATAAATCATTTGAATATTATTTGCCTTTATAGAATGAAAGCCAAGCAAACACATCAGAAATTATGACTAAATACCACTGCATATGGAAAAATCTAATTGTGAAACATTGTCACCCATTAAAAAGTGAATACTAATAGAGCACATCAACCAGAGAGAAAGAGAGAGAGAGTAGCACAACTATGCATAAACCACATACAGTCACAATTTCAGTGAGACGTTAATATTCACAAAATCTTGTTTGTGTCTAAATGTAAAACACAGTCATACTGTTTGATTGTAAAAGCTGTGTTTCAGTCACTGTCACCTGAGGAGAACTTCAGGCAGCAGATGCCTTTGTCATCCTTTCATTCACTTTACATATGTCCAAGAACAAATGCAGCGTGTGTGCATGTGTTTCCACAAATGAAACGTGATCATAAATGTGCATTACGTCTGCATTTTAGCCGTTCAGTTCAGAGACAGAGTGATACAGGGTGAATGCAGCGGCAACACAGACATTGACGAGTTCCAAAAATATGGAGGACAAAAGTAACATCTTGTGTTTGTAAGTAATAATGCATGACAATTAAATAATAAAATGCTGCTACGAGTATGAAGGAAGAAAGAGAAAAGGAGCTGTGAAGTGAGAAGGAATGCAGATGCCCACACATTGTTCAGACCATTCAACCACAATCCACATATTCAAAGTAAAATAGATGCAGAATTTGTCCTTCACAACCCACAATACAACAACCACACGATTCCCTGTTCTGCTACTGTTATTGTGCATGATGCTTCTGTCACAGCACGACTTGTACTGAGCACAGGAGCTTGAAAGAAAGACACCAGCAGCTCCACCCTGCGGTGGCTCCCTAACTGCGCCTCGTTTGCAGGAGCTCAGCATGTCCTTGCAAAATGAGGAGCGCATCACTTACAACTTTACAATAACGGACTCCACAGCAAAAACTACTTTAGACCAACAACTGCGCGTCTCCGAGTAGCGTTAAAGTGCACATTCAGCAGGCGGAGCAGATTCAAAACATCTCGAAGAGCAGGAAAACTTCACCTACCTCCTCCACTGTGAGAGGCATGCAGATGCGGTACTCTTTCATCAGCATAGTCCTGAGACAGTGGTGATGGCAAGGCAGAGGAAGATGTAGGCAGGCTGACGGAGTTCAGTCTTGGGTGCGATCTTGTAAGTCAGTCATTTAAATGAAATCACTGGTTCAGTGAAACGAGCGGTGAGATTCACTAAATCTGCATCAGCAGCACCTCCTGCAGCGGTTCCGCTATGTCTACGTGAGTCTCTACACACACCAGGACCAAAGTATACGGGTCCTCTGAGTACTAATATAAGCCTTCTGTAAAATCAGAAGAATTGTCAATGTTTCACTACTTCACCTCTGGGTAAGGTCTGCAGTGTGGAAAGTGTAAAGAAATCACACCAAACTCCACAAGTCGCCTTCAACAACCACCGCAGCTTCAAGCGCCTTGTTGTAGTCACTCGGGTGTCGAACAGCTTTCCCTTCTCTTCCGATCCAAACACTCGTTATTTAAACGTGTTCGCTTGAAAGCAGTTCCCTCAGATCTAGTCTCCTGCTCCTGCCACTTTTCCTGACAGATCCGCTCAGGGATGCGCAGCCGTGTGCAGCAGCTGCGTCAAGACGCCGACACAGAGGCAGCTCGCAGAGGAAGTACCAGGATCTGGTGCTCACAGTAACACTCGCTATAAAAACGATGACTCCAATCCATATCAGCGTTTGCGCCAATAATTCAATTCAAGATTTTATTTTTAAATGCACGATCGGAAGTCCTGTTAGTGTTATGTGGATCCATTGACTTCAATTTATTCGCAGCAGAGACAGCACAGAGAAAATTAAAGGATTGCGGGGATTATAATTCACATAACCTGGATTAAAACCCGTGTGAAAACAGAAAGGTGAAAGGGTTTTGATCATTCATAAAAGCTAAAATACCACACATCTCTCCAGAAGTTAAATAATAAAATGTAAAAACACATGTCAACATTGCATAACCGTGTTTCATAATTATGCATCTGAATGATGTGCGTTATCCTTAACATTTAGTGTATAAAGAATTAAACAGGACCACATTGGGTCTATAGAGTGTACCATGTATTTTACCCATGATGCTCCAGATGCTACAAGTTCTTATTTATTGCATATTTGTCACACTTAAATTATTCAGATCATCAAATTTTAACATTACACAAAGATAACCTGAGTAAATCCAAAATGCAGTTTTTAAATAATGATTTCATTTATAAAGGGAACAGCTGTCCAAACCTGCTGTGTGAAAATAAAAATGCCCCCCTAAACCTAATAACTGGTTGCCACATTTAAAAACTGCATTTTGAATTTACTCAGGTTATCTTTGTGTAATATCAAAATGTGTTTGATGATGTCAATCATTAAGTGTGATGTGCAAAAAAGTAAAACAGGATGGTAACAAATACTTTTTCACAGCACGGTAGCGCTGACCTTGGTCCTGAA
The DNA here is from genome assembly GCA_900302695.1 of Helostoma temminkii. Classification (NCBI taxonomy): domain Eukaryota; kingdom Metazoa; phylum Chordata; class Actinopteri; order Anabantiformes; family Helostomatidae; genus Helostoma; species Helostoma temminkii. The sequence continues at coordinate 997 of OMLM01020392.1, read as the reverse complement.
TTGAAGTAATACTATTCTTCACTCATTTATATTTATAGATATATTGTTACTGCTCTGTCAGCCATTACAATAAGATTAGTAAGCATATGCTGTGTGTGACTTTGTTGACAGTTAAATATAGGTATTTAGAGATAAGTTTAGCAAGGCCAGCTTGTGACACTTTTCTAATTGTTCGTTAATATTAATTAATAAATGACCTTTTTATTTAAGACTTAATTTAAGTCTGTTAACATGTTGAAAACTGAGAAATGTACTGCAGGTCACAAAAAGGGCGATAAACATCAAGACCGCAGTCATTACTGTTGTAAACTTAATTTTATTATTTACTTGGCTGTGTAATCAGCTAACTCACTGTTATTTGCTTTACATGCTTTTTACTAGGCTATAATCAATTTTATGACACACTGTGTTCACCTTTTAGGTCTTAAGTGTTCCTATATTAGAGAAATGCTAGTAAGACAATGCTAGCAGAGCAGCTCAATGTTTGTGGCTGTGATAATGATATATTATATTGTTAGCAAACACAATAATACATTATTAAAGTTTTATATTGTGTTTTGTTAGTCTCAGGGCATCTAAGAAACGTCTAGCTCATAAGGGACCATAATAAAAAAAGTGCAGTACTCATTTCAAATGGAAGATGGCACTACAGATTGTCATTTTAGTGATCAGAATTTTAGGGCAGACTAGTACTTGTATCACACAAATTATGCAATTAAAAGAGATCATGCATATCAGGGATACATTTTGATTTAAATTAGATTTTATTTTTTTATTTATTGCTTTTTAAAACCTAAAAGGGAGGATATAGGCCTACTCATTGTGAGTCACTAGTAAGAAGATAGGGACACCATATGCAGAGTTTGAAGATTGAAGATGGACACATCTACAGTACGTGTTTCAAATTTATTATATTGGGATAAAGTACTTGAAGTAAAGTAAATGAATCTTTGTTTTCAAGATATTCTCATAAAAGCAAGTGTGTGTGATGCAGTAT
>OMLM01020391.1:101142-135501 GCA_900302695.1 Helostoma temminkii | reverse complement strand
GAGGGAGGGAGGGAGGGAGAAAGAGGGAATAAATAGCTCTGGCGCACTCATCCCCCATTACCCCGGGAGGGCACTGTCGCCATGGCAATGTGGCAGAAAAAGGATAGCAAAAGCATGATGAGCTTCTACACACACACGCACACATTTACAAATGAAAACTGTGATTCACACATACAGTATATCTGCCCACATTAACAGCTTCCTAGAGATGGTTTTGACAAGTTCATACTTTCAGACAGATATGTGCACAAAGCTCACTGTCTTACACCTTGCCATAATTATTTATATACATGCACGCACACACACAGCCAGTTAGCAGACAGTCATAGCCACATAACACTGATAAATAACAAACAAACAAACAAACAAAGCCATGGAGGGAGATTAAAGTATAAAAGACACAGTAAGCACAAAAGAAAGCGGTGACGAAAGGGCATCTAAGAGGAAAATGACAAAGGAGAAGAAGGAAAACAATTTTTGGAGCAAGTTTCCAGCTGTGCAGCCCTAAAGTAAACTTTGTTGGGTTAGGTCTGACTGTTTCTATGCAACATTTGATCTGCTCCTTCTAACTGCTTTACTTGATTCTTGTATTTATCTGTAAAAACACCTCAACAAAACCAGCATCATTGATTATTTTGGCTTGATTCATGTCAGGGCAACAAGGTATAAATACAGAAATTATTATTCCCTCATTAAGTTGTTATAGTTGGCAGTTCCCAGCAGATACAGAGCACTGGTTTGGCACTGGTTTGACATAGTTTTTATCAACTTGATGAATGGTATGATATTCACTTTTTTTTGCACTGGTTTGGTCTCTACCGTCTCCTGAGAGGAAAAACTGTCTCTCTATCGGCTAACTGCTCCAATATCTTCTATTTCTAACTTAGTCTGACAGCCGCCTGGTGAACGGCAGGTTTTTACGGGAGGGTTTTTAAAGTTCTTTGAAAACAGCAGCCTGTAGCTGCCAGAAACAAGACTTACGAGAGCAGAGGGACAGATTTAAAGCCATAAAGAGGACCATGAAAGCAAAACTGCAGCTGAAATAATTGCTCCACGGAGCTGAGTCAAACAATAACTCCCTGGAGAATTTTAAATGTAATCAAATTAAGATCTGATGAAAAGTTAAGTGATCACCAAAGTGATTACGTATGATATTTTAGTCTGGAGGCAGTGGGCTGATAGACTGACATTGCCATCCATAAAGCCATTGATACGTTAGCATATCTGAAGTCTACAAGTGTTTCATATTTTGATTTAGCCTGATTTATCACACTGTATATAGTTGGTGCTGGCCACTGCTGAACTTCCGTCCTTCCACTGTCAACAAATTAACCACGCCTGCTACAAATAAGCCTGTTATGGAAGTTTAATAATGTAAGATCCAGCATATTAGGGTAGTGCTAGTATAGAAACACCTCTGAAACATTTTGCTCCGCTGTGTAAAACAAATCACATAAAGTCAGCAGGCTGAAGTTGCACCTCTTGCCTTTGTTGCAGCACACTTATGTTGAAGACTTGTTTGGATGGTAAATGTGGTGGCTAAATAGCTTAAGAAAGCCTACGTGCTTCCAGCCTGAGGGCAAACTAGAGAATAAAAGAGCTTTTCTGAACGAGCCAGCTCTCTGTAAACTCTTATGTAAGGCAGAATCTGCATCCTGTTTCTCTCAGCTACATTATTGATGCAGGCTTCTGTTACCACGCTGAGTGTGTTTGTGTGCGTACGTGCCCGTGGATGTGTACACCTGTAAGTCACTACCACTTGCTGGATATTCTCTCACCTCTACTGTGTAGTAAGGGTGGTCTCCTCCTGCTGATGTCTTGTCACCTTTTCTCCTCCCCTTTCCACCTCTCTGCATGCTCTCTCGTTCTTTCTTCACCTCCTTTCTTTTTCCCGTATAAATGGAAGGTCCTTCTTCCTCCCCCTTCTCCTCCTCTTTCTCTCTCAGGCCTTCATTTCTCACTAACAGATGTTCACTGTACCATGTGGGAGGGCATTCCTCTCCTCTGCTCTGAAAGCAAAATAATAAGTAAAAAAAAATTAAACAGGGACGACAGCAACACAACTCTTTAACTCAGCAACGTCAAAGTAACGCCTGTGTGTCCTGCTTTCCCCTGTAGAGAAGGTGTCAGGTTAAAGCCCAGAGTGCTTTTGCCTTTTTATAACACGCTGCTCCCAGCGTTACACAATATCTGAAAGGTCAAAGAAGTGCATACACACAAAACATTGCATGCCTGAGCTTCCAAGATGACTGGAAGTCATAGAAAAACTCACAACAGCAGTATGTGAGGGAGGCAGAGAGACGAGAGCGCATTCCGACTCTTTAGACCTCTTGGGTTCTTTAAAAATTCAAACATGCCAAAAGAGCACCGTGGGAGTCCTGCTGCAGGTCAAGAGTGAGGACAGGATGAGAGGAAGAAGAAAGGAGGGGGACAGTGATAAAGAGAGAGGAGAGCGAGAGGCATCAAAAACAAACAGTGGAGAGAGATGTTTTTCTTCTTCCCTTTCTCCCTAAGAATATGTCTGGCACTTTTAAGCACATTTAAGGAACGAAGTGAGTGCGTGTGCGTCAGTAAATTTTACATTTGCTGCCAAAAACAGTGGCCCAAGCAGGGAAAGGTGTACGAAGAGTGGGTTAAGAGTGTGTCATGGTGGCTGGGTGCTGGATGCAGCAGTAAGGTGACCCACTTACACAGAACTCCCCCCTCCTGTACACACACACAGTTACACATGCCTGTGCACACTCGCACCTCACCCGTTGGAGACTGGAGGGTGCTTTGGCCCCATTTCAGACAGTAATGTGTTTCAAGAGTTGTGGGAGATGAGGCGGGGGGTGGTGTGTGTGTGTGTGTGGTAGGGGTGAAGAGATGTAGCAACAGAAGAAAATGTGGAATTAAAGGATCAAGGCACAAACAAGGACACTTATATAGGACAGTGAACGTGCACAGTAAGTAAGATGTATGTGGGAAGTCAAACCAGGTGGCCTCGTGGATCAAAATAAATACACCGGGAATATGTGGCGGTACCTTGTTAAAGTGTGTGTCTTCTCTACTTATCTAGTACAGCCACTGACTCTGTGTACGACCATGACATTCAGCAGAAAGGTCAACCCCTCGCTGGTATGCACAAGATAACAGGCCAGACACATCCATAGTCCCCCACAGAAAAACAGAGAGATAAAACAAGATAACGCCACAGAAATGAAGAGGCGACGAACCTGAGTTCGTTATGCATCCATTTCATTCATATATAAACATGTGATTGTCATCCACTGTGAATAGGTGGCCTTCATGGAGCAATCGGCTCACTGGGGATTAACTCATTCACAACTTTAGAGTTGTGAAGAGTAGTAGTTAATGGGAGATGTATAGTAGCTCCATCTAGTGGAGAAATACATTATAGTAAATAGATTTTCAACATGTCTCAGGCCAGAATATATCCATGGACCATCAGTAATCGAGGGGGTGGGGGTAAATTGCTATAAAAGTGTAATATTTTTAAGCTGCTTTCTGCAGTGGGAGGCTCTCTTGAGTCATCTGCATTCTGACAACTATGTGCATATTTTTAAAAAAGGAATGAAAACAAGGGTGGAGTGAATGGTCTTCTCTTTAGAACAACTGTTTCTCAGCCATTTCATCAAAACATCCACACACAGCACTGCCTACATAGTGCAGAAAACAACAGAAAACAGATCTACACATCTGTTTCTGTTGTTTAATCTGTACAAAAACCCAAGTGTAAAAAAACAAGCTATGGTTTACACAAATAAAATAATACATTTGAACAGAGCCATTCCAGTAATTTCCTGACACACAGGAGAAACATTCTGTGAACCTGATCTCAAATTTAAATGAGATTTGTTTTTCAACATTATTTCACCAATCAGCTTCACATATGATAACAATTCATCAAGCACGACTGGTCTGACCAGAGTCACCACTATAAGAAAAGTATTCCAACACCTGCGGACAACTTCAGCACCAGTGCACAGCTGGAAAGGTGAAAAACACTTGGTGCTGTATCAAAAATGTAAATGTAATCAACCATCCAAAGACCGTTATATGATTTGTTGGTGGAGCTCAGGGCTTGTAGCAGGTCTTCATCAGCTAGAGAGAGAAAATGGAAAAACAATGAGTGAGCACAGCTGTGACATTTTGAATGATTATTCATCACACCATAGATCAGGTTCAGTGTGGAGCTGCACTGACTGAAGTGGAGAGAAACAGAAAGGTTCACTATGAAACAGCACCAGTTGTTATTCATGTGACTCTTAAATACAAGTAAAGCAGACCTCAGCAATACAGTTACAACTCATAAGAATTCAGGTGATTAACGCATTCAAACGTGTTCAATCATTATGGTCCAGTGATCGTACAAAGGCTTTCTGATGCCTGAACACGCATGTGAACACGCCAAGCAGGACCTCAGCAGGTGCCACTTCAGGTGAAACAGGGAAGTAACACTGTTGTTAGGCACTAATCATGTCAAAGTGGAGGGTGTGTACACAGGTTTATCTGCAAAGTCAACACATCGATATTGCAATGGCCGGTCTGAGCATGCAGATAATGCTTTTTTGTTCTGGTGATGAGGCAGAGCACAGGAAGCCGAGACGCTGCTTTGCTACAAAACACCCCTTCAAGGATTCTCTGTATTAACTCCACCAACTGTAATGAATTAGATAATAGTGATGATGGACGCACTGATATTCTTAGCAATTATAACATCAGAGACAATGAAACACTTGGGTGAATTTAACAGCTTTACAGGGTTTTCTTTGTTACTTCAAGATAAGTCCCAGTTACACTATTAGTGCTCTCTATATTAAAGCCTCCTGCCATAAAGGGAAAAACAGACCCAAACAAATCATTAAATTTCTCATATGTAAGGCAGCTTTTGTCCGCATTTTGTTATTTTTAATAAACAGAAAAAGCACAGCAGTCTGTTGATGGCTTTAAAATGGATGCTTATAGGTATATGGGTAGAATTGCAGTTCACATGTATGAAAACTAACTGGTTCATTTTATCTGTGTGTCTTTATTCTGCTTTGTTTGATATTTGTGAGTTTGTCATTTGTGAATTAATTCTTTGATGAATCAATCAATCAGAAGTTCTAACAACAAATTATTATTGACATTATTTTATTTATTTATTTATATATATATATAATGTTTGTTGCCAAATTAAAAACCAACACCTTGACCGGATTCTTTTTTTATGAGTTTAACAAATAACCAATATAAACTGCAGCACAGTAAACTCACTAGCTAACTCTCAGATGAAAACTAATTGCCGATCAATGAGGAGCATGGGATATTCATAGTACCGACCCTGAATCAGATTCCTCGTCGTGTTCTTTATGAGAACACTGGTTACAATCTGATCTCAGGTCGGTGCTCGCTCGGAGCGCTGTGACCACGTGTCTCTGTCCGGCCTGGCAGCGGACCATGTGGAGCAGCAAGATGGCGGCGCGGTGGAGGGGGAAAGACGGGCTTTTAAATGCCAGCAGCAGGGACTTTCCGGCCAGCAACAACCACGATGAGGTATCTGTCTCCTCGCTTTAGCTGATGGGGCATCAGATTAGCCCCACGCGGGCGCGCATCCGTGTTTTAATAGCGGGGGCTTCGCCGGCGCGTGAGGCCACATGCGCGAATAGCGACACGTGGCCGAGACGGGCCGGTAGTAGTGGGACTAGTGAGCAGGGAGGTGGCTGCACCGTGTGGGCAGAGAAGCAGCTGGATGACAGTCTGCTAATGACCCATCAGCTTCTCAGGTGTGAGGGTTTATACATGAAAGCTCGTGGACTGTCCCAGGCATGTCCTGCTGTCTGCACCCAGGCATCTCACTGTGGCACTGCTCATTTCAGGAAGCTGCCTTTTCCTTAGTTTTACTTCACTATCCCACTGTACCTTCTGCGTTTAGTCGTTTCAGTTGAGATCTGAATTGTTCGGATTAAGGCAGAGAGATAATCTGATTCACTGCCACACAGCAGAGAGAAAGTGTCTGACTGCAGTAACAGTGACGAGGTCCTCAGCTTGTCAGAGGTGATGTACATCTGGACCCGCCTCTTGTCCTCCATGTTGATAACTTGATAATACTTAATACTTATTTCAGATACAAACCTTGGCTCTTGCATAATGTATCTGCTTCTATTTGTATATAGACATATAGACATTCATTTAGTCTTTTCTTCATAATTTAAGTGACAACAGAGTTTTTATGAAATGTATGTTATGCTCAGATATTATAATTAACTTTCCATGATGTAGATTTTTATACACATCAGTGATGGTTGTAGCTGTTGGTCACACAAAACAAGACATTAATTGTGTTTCTAGATGGGATTATTTATCCATTAAATAAGGAAGTTGTCGCTGTCAGTTGCTAGTTTTGGCCGAACTCTGTTCGTAGTTTGTCCCTTTAATGTTGGTTCGTTCAGTCTGTTGCTTGACAGCGGGTAAAGCATCAACTTTGTCTCACGGTGTTTTTACAAGTGTATTTGAAGCTTTGCCAGAGTAAGTTTCTCTTCCTGTTTATGCAGAGAAAGTTCATTTTGAGCTTATTACATCCTGTGCCTGAACTTGGTCACACCCAGAGGAAGGAGAGCATTGTAATTGCAGGAGGTAGAAGAAGGCCTGATCTGTGTACATGTACATTTACATAAAAGTGTTTGATGTATCTTTTCTGTCTGTGTCTCTGCAGTCGACCCTGAGTAGAGGTGACGATGACCATATGGAGAGGAGCACACAGTCCTGTGTGGATCATTCCATCTTGGCCATTTTTGATGAGGTCAGTGCTAAAGCTTCTAGATCTGACATAATCACAGTGAGTAGTTCAGATGTTCAGATCTGGGATTAGACACCAAACCATCCCATAACTTACGCTAGAGTTTTTGTAATCGTATAGTTTGGTGACTGTCGTGGTGTTAACATTAACGCTCACCAAGCACGATGTGCTGGTAAAATATAGCTGATGAATCACTAAACCCGGATTCTGCTGTCTTGTTGCAGAATAAGAGTGGAGCGGACGAAGAGAGCGAGACCCTGCTGTCGGCCCTGACGGAGATGCTGGATAGTGTGGAGGATGACGACGACACTCTGTCTCCGTTTGACACTCTTCCAGACACAAAGCTCCTCATCCACAGGAACAGCTCAGTGGTGGGTGCTGACACTGGAAAGAGAAACACAAAGACACATGCTTTAACTGTTAATTCTGGTTCAGATACACAGGAAATGACTCATCCTCCTGAATATGATCAATAAAAAACAATTTAGATGTTGAATGAAAGATTATATATGTAAGACGTGCGGTTATTAATATTTTGGAAAAGACACTCAGGATCTTCTTTTTCTCTCTCCTTCTTTGTAGATCACGCCACTCGCTGAAAGACTTAGACCAAGACCCAAGCCACCGAGTGTAACCATCACAATTAAGAGTCATGAAGAAAAGGAAGATAAGAAAATGGAGCTAAACCTTCCACAGCTGTTCAAACAACAAAGTCACACTGAAAATAAGAAAACGGAGAATGAAGTCGAGGTCTTCACCTCAACTTCCCTGGTGAACTTGGTGAAACTCATGCACCCCTACTGTCTGAAGCTGCGTGTGGACGAGGGAGACAAACTGAAGAAAAACAATACATTGCTCTCCCAGGGAGAGGTGTGGAGGTATGAGAAGCCCACGGAAGAGAGCGATGAAGAGATAAATGTTGTTTCTGACGATGAGGCGCCTGTGAACAAGGCAAAAATTGAAGATAATGGCAGACTCTTAAAGAGCGTGTTGGTGAATGGGACTTCATCGAGAGCTCAACCATCCAGGGAGAAGAAAAGAGTGAGCTTTGGCCCCATTGAAGTGGCCTCGTTTGATGACTCTGTGGAAAAGGGACTGAACGAGAAAAATCTAACAAGTGGGCACTCGAGTGGAACCGTGTCGCTTCTAAACGGAACAAAAGCAACTGAAAGTCCATCTGGTTCAGCGCTTGAACCCCAAACGCCACCCTCAGAAACAAACAGTGACAAGGCTGAGGTTGTGTCACTAAAAGGTGAGACAAAGGCCAAATCGCTCAGCCTCCAGCAGTACAGACAGTTGCGCCAGAAGAGGCAACCCTTGGTGGAGAAACAGGGGAACTACACCACTAAGTGGCCCTCTGTTTCTGAGCCCCCCAAAGAGCTGTCCCCCATCTTCTGTTTACAGGGACAAAGACAAAAGAGCTGCGGGTCAAAGATTGCGCTCCCCCCTTCGAAAGGTACCAGACCCAGTACTGATCATCTCCACAAAGAAGGTTACAAGAGTTCAGCCCATCATACTTCTCCTAAACCCTCAGAGGCCAAACCATCCCTTCATTTGCATCACAGCGGACTAAAGCACCAAAGGACTGAAACCAGAATTATCTCACCTGCAAGTCCACTGCCAGACGTCACGGATACCTTAAAAGCATTTGTGCCTGGAAGCAAGAAGAGTCCGGTGAAGAAGCCAACACTGCTCAGCAGTGATCCCCCAAATCCTGTTCTCCTCCCCCTACCGGCCAGCCAACTGGCACCACCACCCACAAACCACTCAGCATCAGAACCCAAAGTGGATCGAGACTCCAACTTTCAGGACCTTAGGCACTTGCAAGAAACCCTAAATGAATCCTCGACCACATCCCCTCAAAGACCCTCCTCAGAGCCAAAGCCCCAGGCGTTGTTACTAAACCAGGACAGCACCACCCTTCTCAAAGACGAGTTTCCAGCACTGTGTCCCTCCATGATACAAACTGAATCTGCTTCAGAATGCACAAAACTACAGCCTCAAAAAGTCGACGGTCTGAGCCCAATGAAAGAAACAAAGCAGGAACCAAAGACTGCCCAGTCACCAAGCACTTATCCTTTAAGTCAACTAATGGATGCCATGCCATTCTCTGCTCAGCCACCTACTTCTGTAGGTGCTCCAACACCAGTGAGGGAAACTCTGCCTCAGGTTCTCCCTGGTATGTCTTCCAGGGAGGAGCCGCCACCTACTCTTCAGCCTGGCTGTATAGTGGAGAAAACAGCAGAGTCAGGTAAACTTAGACACAACCGTTAAATCTGACCTAACGAAAGAACTAAACGTTTTGATTTGCGTAATGACACTGTTGTCCTTTTACCTCAGGAATTGAAGCTCCTGATCTGACCAGCCTGCTGGAACAGTTTGAAGAAACACAAGGTGAGCGACCAGAGATGTTGATACCTTGCTGATTTGGATTTGGATGTGTGGTCATAGTGTAAACTATTTTTATCTTCTTCTTCTTTCAGCAAAAGAGGAGCGTGTGTGTGAGACTGAACACACACACAAACTCATCAGTATTGATTTGGACAAGCAGAGAACTGCACCTGTAGGCTCAGAAAGTACCTCCCAAATGATACTTGAACCTTTAAGCACTCCAAAGACCCCGAGGATTCAACCAGATCTCCAGACGTTGGAGCATGTGGACATCCCCGAAGCCCTCAGCACTGAAGTTATCCTCAGCACTCAGCAAGAGCAGCCAGCAAGACACAGAAATCCTCCATGTAAGGCCATTCAGATTATCGACCCGCGTCCTCTACCGTCAAAAAAGACTGCGTCTAGCCCCTCAGAGGCTCCTGCTACACATACCTCTTCTTACCTGCATTCGTCTGTATGCTCAGATCACGATTACTGCGGACCTGTGGATCATTCACGTACAAGTGCTACTCGGCGTAGCAGAGCTAAGCTTTCTTTACACAAAGATATCCCTAAAGTCATTAGAGAATCTCAGGTGAACTCGTATGACTCGAGCACTGAATGCAAAACACAGACCTCAAGTGGGCAAGCAAAGTCTCTCTCTGTGCAGCCCAAGGCCAGATCAGACGCAGAGATGTCCCCAGACAAAGCTCTTCAGTTTTCAGACTGTGCTACAGGAGATGGGGGTGTTGGTAAACACGAGGCGGCGCCGTGCACTCTGCCTACACCTCCACCCAGTCCTCCCAGCAGAGGAAGGCAGAAGAGGAGATACCAGAGAAGGTCTCCTCGGTCTGACTCCAGCTCTCCGTCGTCATCGTCCTCATCCTCCAGTTCTCCGTCTCCCTCTCCTAAAAGAAAAATGTAATCTCCGTTGTTACTCACCCTCAGTGTTTGTTGTCCTCTTTGTGCATCAGTCCTTATTCTTGGTTTGTCCATCCTACAGGCTCCGTCACAGGCGTTCAGAGAGCAGTTCATCATCTTGCTCTCGCTCAGCTTCTAGCTCACCACCTCGGCGCAATAGGTTGTTTTATACCAGATCGAGACCCAGCAGGTCAAGGTCCAGATCTTGGTCTAGATCTTGGTCCCCATGCAGATCCCGATCACCGTCCCCGCAGATTTGCCGACGGCGGTGGAGAGATGTTTGCAAGTCAGTAAATGTAGTTTTTATTATAAAATCAGTTTTTAATAAAAAAATGTTCTTGTGTAATCGTCTTAACTAAGTTACGAGCGTATTCTTATTCTCTGTTTTATTCTCTCTTTTACAGCAGCAGAGAGTCCAGGAGGCTCAGGAGGGAACATGAGATGAGGATTCAGAAGCTCAAAGCCATAGTGAGTACAAGACCGCTGCATGTGATGCGTGTGGATTTTTAAGATGAGCGCTGAGTAATTATGAAAACCGTGTCAAACAGGATGAACGCAGGGTGGTGTATGTCGGCCGCATCCGCAGGTCGATGACACACAGTGAACTGAGGGAACGCTTCTCTCAGTTTGGAGAGGTGGAGTGTGTGTCGCTTCACTTCAGAGACAGAGGGTATGTACGCAGAGTTGGTTTACAATGTTTTTGTTTTCTTTACAGTTTAATGACATTGTGAATCATAAGTTTCTTAGTATTAAAAACCTGCATTTTTGGTTCTCGTAGCGACCACTATGCCTTTGTCACCTTCTACAACACGGAGGATGCTTTTGCAGCCATTGATAACGCCGTAAAATTACGGAAGCCTGATGAGCTGCCTTTCGACATCTGCTTCGGTGGAAGAAGACAGTTCTGCAACTCGGACTACTCTGATCTAGGTGAGAATAAAGCCCTTTTCACACATGCATTCTGGACTGTCTCCGGACGTTCAGGTCGTTGCACTTTAACACATGCAGCACCACCCGGACATGCTCCACTTAAAATGCGTCCACACATAAGGAGTCCTTTAGTTTTGGTGAGGGAGGGTCTCTGTGTAGAGAGTGCAGGAGGAACGATGTAACACAAGAAGTTTACCGCAGAGATCAGCTGAATTTTGTTTACAGCATCGAAGAAGCTTTTATAACCTTCAGCTTCATGAAGGAGAGAAGTGTGATACATCACAGACCTAGGGCTGGCAGGTTAAAGATCGGGTAATGTCCGTGCAGGTTGACTCGCATGTTTGGGTTCGCACATGCAGCTCACCCAAGTAAAGTCCAGAGAAAGTCCAAAGTCCAGTGCGTGTGTGGAAACAGCTTAAAACTATAACCACCAAGTCAAGGACATCACTAACTTGGCGTTTACTCTACAGTATGACTGGAACGTTATCTCCTAACACAAGTCATTATTTTGTCTGTGACATGAATAAGTGAATTAGTTTAGCATTCTTCCTGTTAAATTTTATCATCTTTTACAAGCGTATACAAATCATGAGTGAAATAAACAACTTTAACTAGCTCTCCGCTTATTTCCTACAGCGCTTGCACTTTTAATTTGACCGTCATTGAGCATAAGCTTAGAAATGTTGCTGTCTTTCCCAGATGCAAACAGAGACGCAGACCGCTCTCCTGCCAAGAGCAGGTGTGAGGACCTCGACTTTGATTCGTTGCTGAAACAGGCACGGAGAAGATTGGAGAGGTAGCAACAAGCTGGATATGGCGAGGATTAGTTTTTGTTTGTTTTTAATGCACCTCAAAGCGTCCGGCCTGTACCTATGTAGCAGACTTTTGTATGTAAATGTTTTTTTCCATGTTTTGACGCATGAAGTTTTTGATGTGTACAGTTAATATGTACAAACAACGTAGCACTCTTAATTGAATTTCACTAATGTTGTCGAATACAGGTTTTCGTTGCATTCCATAACACTGATGATGTTTTATATAACTGTGTATAAAAAAATAAAGGTTTATTGTTTTTCTGATAAACTGTCAACTCGGATGTTTTGTTTTATTGTCCGTGAACAGCAGACATTATGGTGTTTCATCACATTAACGATGGTCTCGATAAATGTAGCCAGTATGGGGAAATACTGGGGGCGACTGAACTGAGGCATGTACTCGAAGTAGAACCATGAATAATGTTATTACTCACATGTTGAATTTGTTTGAAAAGTAAAGTGCACTGCTGAGTGTGACCTCTCAGCATCAGGTTCCTACAGCCCACCTCAGCCTTAACGTTAGACTTTATAGATTTGTTTTAGTGTCTCTTGTTTTACAGGGTAGTTTTACAGCCTGTTATTATCTGTGTGTTTGTTCAGTTCCTCTGGAGACATATTCCTGTGTTTTATGTGGTCAGCTCGGAAATTTAAAGACCTGCCTTGTCAATTATGTAATCTGACATAAAATATGGATTTGAGTTGGACCTGCTCAGCATTGAATCATTTTATGTCATAACTTTGTTAGAAGGTCATATAGCACAGGTGTAGCTGATACACATTCCTACTGCACTTTGTTACTGATATCGGGGTTACTGTATAACGCAAATGTCACAAAACAAAAAGGTGCAGTATCCAGTTCAAGAAACTCAGGTGCCATGAAACCAGCAAGCTCACATCTGTGAGGGATACACAGGTCAACCACAGCCAGTGCGCTTTATATGGTGGTCATTTAAAGTCTCTCTTTTCTCAGAAATGTGCTTTGGTTGTTGAGTGATTAAAATGTTTCCGCTTCACTGTGCAGCAAGACACTAGAAGGCTGTTTTCACATCCTGGAGCAGGTGTGCGGTCTGCTGCCGTGTGTTTGCAGACGGTAATAGGGACACTGCCCCTTTAAGACGTCCACCCGGTAGTCAGACACGCTCAGGAGACCAGGATCTGGTCTGGATCCGAGCTGAACTTCAGTCATCACAAAACCAGACCTGCACTTCTTATCAAAGACGTTTACAACTTTAGACTTTAGAGCATGTTAGCACCTCGTTGAGCAACGCCCCCCGTGTTTAAAAGCGTCAGTCTGCGCAGGCGCGAGAGGACGGAGCAGGAAAGTGAACCGGACGAAAGGTATGAGTGACAGTAGAGCTGGGTCAGACCATTAGGAACCTGGAAGAGAGGACGACCCGGCGCTGCGAACTAGTCAGCCATGTCGAAACCAGGCGATGCCAAGGGGCCATCCCAAACTGGTACTAGGTTCATCAGCGGAGTAGTGGAAGGTGAGCAGCCCGGGACCGGAGACAGGGTTGGACCCCCAGAACCCCCATGGCTATTGAATGCATGAAGTTAATCTAACAGCTATGTGTTCATCTCTTCTGATATTAATTGGTTTGACTTTCTTGATGCAGGTTTTTATGGACGACCATGGACCATGGAGCAAAGAACCGAGCTATTCAAAAGGTATGTGGACTCACACAGTGAAAATGTGCAGGAGCATAAAATAATCCAATTAAACTTGAGCCTAAATTGGTGTGAGTTGCTGGTGTTTAGTACATTTACATTGTCATTTGGTTCCAAATAAAATAAAGTTGATCTGGAGAAAACTGTGGTGTAACTGGTGTTATTGTTGCTGCTCTGCTGTTGGGTCCTCAGGGAAGAGACGTGGGGTTTGAACACATACCTGTACGCCCCCAAAGACGACTACAAACACAGGATGTACTGGAGAGACCTGTACTCTGCTGAGGAGGCAGGTACGTCTCACCCCTTCACACAACGACACGTCTCCATGTGGGTGTGCAAATCATACTTTTCAGTCAGTGTTTGTTCAAAAAGCTGAACTGCTGTGTGTGACTGGCTGTAAACTGAGTCTTATCAATATCTCAGTGTGTAATTGCTAAGTTTGTCGCATGCCTCTGTTCGCTTCCTGAATGTTATCAGTAATGTTACAGGCTGACGGGCAGTGGTGATGATCTGAGGTCAACTATCTAGTCTTGGATGACTCTAAGTGAGAAACAGGCATGATCAGTGGACTTTGCACCATCACAGATCGTTTCTACCTACAGCTCATTTAAAATTTTCTGTAGTGGTCGTCCAAACTTGTGCGTCTTTTATCAAGCAAAGTTTCTTTTCTCATCTATTATTCTTTTCCCAGAACCTCTCATCGCCCTGATATCGGCAGCTAAACAGCACCACGTCGAGTTTATCTATGCAATCTCTCCCGGTCTGGACATTACGTTTTCCAACCCCAAAGAGGTTGTTGCCCTGAAGAGGAAACTGGATCAGGTACTGTAGTGTGAGGGTTTGAGCTGGGCACCACACTAAATGCAGGTTTTAAAAATAAAGGTTTGTAGGTCAGCAGGTAGCTGATGTCACACCTCACAACTGCAAGTGGAATAACCCTTCTGAGAAAATTCCCTGTTAGATATTTAGGAAAAAAGGATCCCTAATAAATGATGCTAACGTGTATCTGATTCTGTTCCATAGTGCACATGTATATTAAACTTCTTGATGTTAAACTTCACGAACCAAATAAGCAGATCCTCTGTATAATTCTCATTCTCTTGTTCAGGTGAAGCAGTTTGGCTGCAGGTCCTTCTCTTTGCTGTTTGATGACATCGAGACTGAGATGTGTCCAGCTGATAAACAGGCCTTCAGCTCTTTTGCCCACGCCCAAGTGGCCGTCACTAATGAGGTGTACCGACACCTGGGAGAACCTGAGACCTTCCTCTTCTGTCCTACAGGTGTGACAACCGACACTGAGGAGAAACATGAATAAATAGGATTCACAGTATTTTTAAGCAGAGAGTTTAGATAATTTAGACATTTGTTTCTCTTGTCACTATTTTCAATATTTACTGGAGTTGTTTTCTGTATCTCCAGATTACTGTGCCGCATTTTGCACTCCCAACGTGTCCCAGTCATCTTACCTGCACACCGTGGGAGAGCATCTGCTGCCCGGCATTGACATACTGTGGACTGGTAAGGTCACACAAACCAGAGTTCACCCTGTTTCCAGAATTGTGAACTTCTGTGATTCATTTATTTTTTCATTTTTATTTAGGTCCCAAAGTGGTATCTCACAAAATCTCAGTCGAGTCCATAGAAGAGGTGTCCTCTGTCATTAGGAGGGCACCAGTCATCTGGGACAATATCCATGCAAATGACTATGACCCCCAAAGACTCTTCCTTGGACCCTATAAGGTAAATTTTTTAGATGCTTTTAGACCCAGTGTTGTCATGGGTTCTGTATTGACAACGTCATCTTGGCCAATTAGGATCGTCCCACTGAGCTGATACCCAAACTGAGAGGAGTGCTCACAAATCCTAACTGTGAGTTTTACCCAAACTATGTGGCCATTCACACTTTGGCTACGTGGTGTAAGGCTACAGCTGTTGCAGGACCGAGGGATGTGGAAATGGGTGAGTGTCTGCTTTTACTTACTGTACTTTCTGTATTGTTTTAGTTGTATTGTAAGATCGTAAACCTTACATTGTAAAGTGCCTTGAGATTACTTATACTACTGCTATATAAATAAACTTTAATTAAATTGAATTAAACAGTAACATCAGTCAGCTTTCGAAGGAAATGTCTCTTTAATGTCGCTCTGACCTCGTCTCTGACCTTCCTCAAAAGGGGACGAGGAGGAGGACCCCTGCTACAGTCCCCAGAAAGCCTTGATCCTGGCTCTCACTGATTGGCTGCAGGAGTTTCTGAGCCCAGTTCAGCCTGGAGGTAGATTTATGAAACAACACTTTTTATTAACAATAACTAGTTTAATGATTTTGAAAGGCAGAAATGGAGAGTTTGTATGTCTGTGCTCTCTTCATCCTTCCAGGCCCATGTCGTCCTCCAGCTCGTCTCAAAAAAGAGTCATCAGATGAGGAGCCCATGCAGACAGACATAGGAGACATCTCCTATGTTCCCGGGCCTGATGAGAATCCACTGTACACAGCTGAACCTCTGACCCTGGACGATCTGAAGCTGCTGTCAGACCTCTTCTATCTGCCGTATGAACATGGGCCCACAGCCAGGACCATGCTGCAGGAGCTGGACTGGCTCAAGAGCCACAGTCAGGCCGCCACCTCAGAGACAGACACTGTAATGTTGCACTTTTTTCAAATGCAGATCGTTTTACATTACGTGTTCCTCTTCCACACTGTTGACTGGTTGGTGTTTTTCAGACTGCAGAGTGGTGTTCCAGAGCACAGCACTTCGATGACATGTGCGAAGCAGTGGTGCAGATGTTCAATCGCCTGTCAAATGCTCCAAACCGCAGCATTCTGTACGACCTCTACAACTACATCTGCGACATCAAGAGCGGGGTCGGCCTGGCTCGAGCCTACGTGAAAACACTCGGTGAGATTTTGATCCTCTGAGTGAGAAAGCAGTGCTGAGAAAACAGTCACACCAGAGGTCTGCTGTGTCATGATGCAGAAGAAACCAGTCAGCCTGATAAAATGAATACCCCAATATAAATGTTCACTGTAGAAGGATTCATGAAATTAGTTGTCTTGAATTTATAAAGACCAACACCGAACAAGACACATTCCTGAGCTTTTAACCAGATTTCCTCATGAGCTAACAAACACCCTGAACATGGTGATGGCCACAGTAACTGTTACTACATTACATGTTGTGCTCCAGGCCGGAGCGGTGCTCTGACAGGAAGACACGATATTCCCTCTTTACTGGTCACTGGCCACCACGTGTGACTTCACTAAGATGCAAACCCACGTTGGTTCCCTTCTGTAGCTTTAAATACTTTTACTTTCCGTAGGAGGGCAGGGTCGACCCTCAGCTCAGCTAATGAATGATGACCCTGAACCTTGGGGCTTCAGAGGAGGCCTTTCTGGAGAGTTCCAGGTAACGGTGCAATCTCTTAAGACAGTGTTATGTTTTATTAAAAACAGTAGTTTTTAATGTCTATGCGAACTTGCAGAGAATGCTTCCTGGCCACGGAAACAGAGACCTGTTCAAACATCCTCCCATGACGGCAGTATACTGCATACGGCCATACTGCCCTGGGGACAAGGTAAGACATGCAGATCCACAAACCTGACATGTCTTGGTTAAAATCACACCTCATTATTTTCTGTCCTAGATGGAAGTACAGAGGATTTTCAGGGAGATGCATAGAGCAGGGGAAGGCCCCATGACTCAGCCTCCTCTCATCTGCGATAGGTAAAAGAAAGTTATTCTAGTTTTACTATCCTGTATTTGTACTTTCATATGTGCTTCACTTTAACTTTTCTTCTGCTCTGTTGCAGCTTGTCAGAGGGTGAAATCTCCCCATCCCCTCAGTGTGCTCTTGTCATCGAGGATGACGTCGGGATTTGTGGGTACGCTCTGGCGCTCACTGATGCCAAACCAGCGGCTGCCAAGATTCAGGTGATCAAATGCAAGATCTTTATCCAGACTGGAAGATGAAGATAAAATGTGACCTTGCTTCACTGTGTTTTGTGTCTAGAGGGTGATAAGCGAGGACTTTCCCTCCCTGATCACCTGTCAAGTGCTGCCCAGAGTCACTGATCCCTCTCCAGCCAAGCGAATTGTCACTTGGCTGTTGTCCTCCATCAAGAGCAGCGGTAGGTTAAGGCTTTGCACCGTGCCTTTGATTTTTCTTAGACATGCCCAAGAATTTGCCCATGTGGATTAATAATGTATTATCATCAGACTCAGGCTACATATTGTCCACAAGGTGGAGCTCTTCAGTCAGTTACACACATGCCAGTCCACTCCAATTATAAAGTCATCACAGTTTCAGTGTACCTGAAAATGTCCTTGTGTTATGATGATACAAAAGAATGTAACAAGTGCAGCATTATATATATTACAATCCTAATTTACAACCTTAACTTTGTATCACACATACAGTGCAGTAGCACTCGGAGCAGTACAAAATCAGAAAATCTGCTTTCTCATTTCACTGGTTAAAAACGACTGAACATTTCTCAGCTTGTGTTTTTTCCTGTCTGTGGCTGATGTGTGATAAAGTTTAAACTAGTGCCTTCACATGCTGCTACAGTGAAATGAGGTGATTTTGATTAGTGCTGGTTTTGGGTGCTCTGCGTTGCTGACGCTATTCACTTGTTCAGCATTTTAAGACTGCAGCAGTGAATTAACCAAACACGATTAAAAGATTACATCTTTGTTTCCTCTCCAGGCTCCAGAGGAGTGTTCTGTGAATTGAGGCAGAGCGATCGGAGGATGCTCGACTTTTACTCTAAACTAGGCTCCTTCAAACCGATACAAGTGGCTGGTCTACCTCAGGACATCCTCGCTATGGGAACAAGCCTGTGAAAAAGTCTCTCACAACTCAGGTTCTAAGCATTAATGTGGATAATCAATAACTTTGCAGCTTGTTAAATAATACTCTTGTATATTTTTGTCAGTTCAGATTCCAATTCACAATTTGCCAGTGTTGTTCTACAAGACTGTCAGCGGATTCATGTAACCTATTACTTAATGCAAATGCTATTGATTTTGACATGCTGATGTATAGTGATTATTTTTTAGATAAATTTGTTTTAAGCCAGCACAATAAAGACTTGACAAGACATTTAAACAAGTTATTTTAATTAGGATACAAAATTAATATATTAATTTTTTAACTATTAAATTGCTGGTGTTTCTCTGATTTGAGAAAGTAGTTACTGTATATTCAATCTAACATGAAACAACATCTGAGCTGGTCCTTTCCAAAATAAGTTATCAAGTGTAGTTAACAGAGCAGACATTAGTACAGTATATGCAATGACCATGACTGCACTCATTACATTAATATAAATGTAATATTAACATCAGTGTGTCTAAACGGGTAAAATAAAACTAAAACAATAAGCTTTCAAGTAATTTAGAGACATTCATTCAGAGTGTTCATGCTGTTTAACCGTATTCCCCTGAGTGTCTGACCAGCAGAGTTGGCTGCAGGAGGAGACCCACACGAACCTGCTGTTTCACAGACCAACAGCTACTAAAAAAACAGGGTTTTTTATGGGTTATCAGCAGTGTCCACTCAAAATATAACCCAGGATGTGTAACTCAAGGCAGAGACAACATTATTCTGTCAGAACTGCTATAAAGTAGATACAGCATTAAAATTAAAATCTCATGAGCTGGTGACTGTGTTCAGCCATTCACAGGCTGCTGACACAAGTTACACAGCTCACTTTGTCCTCTCAGGTAGTGTAGATTTCTCCAACTATATCTCTTGTTGCTTTCAATTACATATTATAAATATATAATTTTATAAATAGGAACTGTATAATTTTGGTCATACGGTATTATTTCACATTAGAACTGCAATGGGAATGAAATACAGTACTGAGTACCCAGAACAACAGTGTTACTTGTGTCATAATCCTCTAGACCATGACAGACTGCTTCAGATTTTGACTTACAGAATTTATGCACCTTCAGCACTTTCATTTCTAAATAAACTCAAGCCCTTCATACTTCACATCCCCGATCTTGGTCTCTGGCATCAGCACCTGGCCGTCAAGTGTAAATGCAATAATGTAGGTGGCGACCCTGCCCGCATCCTCCTCTGACTTCAGGGCCAGAATGATCTGATCATCTGTGTCCGGAACAAATTTAAATGAGGAGAATCCATGGGTGGGGTTGAGCGGTCCCACATGCCGTGTTGTTGTGTAGCTGAAGTCCACGGGGCTGGACAGAAGGAGGTTGGTGGCACGTCGCTCGTCTGCTGTCTCTTCGTAGCGCTCGTGACTTGCACGGCGAGGCAGGAAGAACCAGTGCTGCAGACGCTCGCTCCACGCAGCTGATTCGTGGATAAGGTAGCCTGTAGAAGAATGAGAGTTATGACAATGGGCACAAATAAAAAGGGACTGTACAGTATTAGGGACGATGAGGGTGTGTAAATGTGAGGGTGTATTTTAAAAAATATAACTTCCTCATTCTGCTGTTACTGTCTGATTGTCCAACTGACAAAAACCAGATAACAGGAACTCAATTAATGTTTATTTACTGTCAAGTCACATGCAACCTAATTTACTTCACAGACTTACTCACTTTTGTCTTTAAAATGCTCCTGAATAAAAACCTAAACTAGGTCTCTGTGCCTATAGTAACATGTGAACATTACTGACACAGATTGGTTTGTTTAGAGTAAACAAAAAGTTTTTCAGCACCTGGTGGCTGGATCCCTGCTGCTGTCCTCAGGGCATTGTAGTATGGCACCCAGTTCTCATGCTGCACATCGCCGTGGTAGCCAACAACCTTCACCCACTCCGGGTTGTTGTTGACGACTTCTCCAGAGGTTGTGGTCCACTCCTTCCCAAGGCCGCCAACATACAGATGCTCATCCTTCACAGCAAGCCACTCTGCCTTAAACCCTGCACAAAGAAACAAAAGAAGTCACTGTTGTTTTTTTTATCAATTAAATGTACAAAAGAAAATCTGCTATTTTGATAGTTGGCTGATTATTTTATTTTAATCAAAGTGTAACTGCATCTGTTGGTTTTAGTTTATCAGATTTGACTGGTTATCTTGGTCAGATGTGGTAGATGATAAAATATCTCTGGGGTCTGGACAGAACAAGAAGTTGACAGTTGTAGACCGTTTATTAGTTTTAGACTTGCTCAGGTGGAGTTACAGTGCATGTACACTTGTTAGGAGATCCAGTGGAGACCGACCTTTGGAAACTGAGCCGTCACCATCAGGTAATATAACCCAGGGCACAGCCTGGTTGCCCTCGATCCTGTACACCACACCCGTACGATCGTCCACACTGTACAAGTGACCGTTGAATGCCACCAGCTCTGACAGCTCCATACCTGCAGCAAAGGGAGGTCGTCAAACACTGAGTAATCTGTGTGGATTTAAATCACAGAGGATATTTGAAGCGAATAACATATCAGTGTGTGTCTATAATTACTGTACCTCGTCCTTTCTCTGCCAGATGACTCTCCAGAGTGACTGTGTCAGGATCCCACTCCACCTCCAGTCTGTCAGCGCTGTCTGACACAGTCAGGTAACCTCTTTTCATGTAGCTGAACCACGTTTGGTCCTTAGAGCTGCGTGATGCTGTGTCTAGGTCTGCAATCACACCTATGCGGTAGCGAATGCCATGCGTTGTCTTCTCTGGTGGACTTAGCGGGTATGTGTCATTGTAAGGTTTTTCTCTTTTCTGCCGGAGGGCGATGCTTCTTGCGGTTTGTCTGTTACTGTCCCTGAAAATGTTATCCTCACCTTCACTGTACATCTGCAAATCATGACCCCTGTTGCGATAGTAACCTCGAGTAGAAGGGTCTCTGTCCCCTACTGTCCGATTCAGATACAACATCAACACTAAAGCCAGCAGGGTTGCCACTGTGATTGCCCGCCATTTTGGGTGAAAGCGGGAGTCTGAGCTGGCAGCTTGAGTCATGGAGACAAAGGCCATGGGGAGGCCTCTGGTGGCAACACCAAAAGAGGTCATGGAAGTATCGGCTTCATCCTCACTGTCGGGCGTAAACTGGGGGTGATGACTACCATAGCCTGGTGTGGAGGAAAACAGAGAAAGAGATTAGGGCATGGTGAAGGATGTGATACTAAGCAAAACAGACTGCAACTGTTATACTGTAATAACTAACATATTTACATTTATTCAACTGCTTTGCTTAATGGGGTCACCTTACTATGTCAGGATATATCATTACAGAAACATTCGAAACAGTTTTCATTATGCGTTACTGTAAACAATTACCTGAAATTTTATGGTTTTCAGCTCACAATCTATTTGTATATGCTTTATATTGCCCAAATCACACATTGATGTTAAGTTATAATAAAAAACAATGAAAACAATAGCTACAGAGAATGAAGGAATCAGCACGGGGGAGCAGAACAACACTGGGACATTTGGAAAATAGGCTCTTGTTCCTATTGTTCTTTGTTTAAAACAGAGCTTAGCTGTGTTGCTCAAGCTCAAGCTCTAATATTCATAGTGAGTAGGCAGCAGGCACATCCCACTTCCCCAGGACAAAAGTCTATAATGAACCTTGATCTGGGCCGATTTTAATGTCAAATTATTTTGTGATTGTTATGTGAATATTAGGGTTTTTCCTTTCGAGTTATAAATACGCTGTTCAATGTTTTTGGTTTTACAGCACTGCCATGATATGCCATCACACATCCTGCCAGCTGAAATACGAGATGTGCTCTTGGTTTGGGAAAACACCGGTGAAAGGTGAATCCAACAGGTAAATACAGTAAATACGTTTGAGTGCTGCCATTGGTTGAGCTCCCTTAGACGACTTGTACTGAGTCACGTGGTGGTTTCCTGTTTAAATAGGTATTGAGTAATAGCTGTCAAATCATATCATTATATTAACAAATTAATCTCATATTGACCCCTTTGAGTTATAAACCAAAAATCCACATTGCTTAAGTTTACCAGTCTTTTTCTTGCATGTGTAGTTCTACAGTCTCCCATTTAAATGAATAATGTTGTTGTGTAGTTTGCCCTCTTTCCAGGTCTCCCTGGTGGAGAAGAGGTTGTGTAGCACAGGTCCTGTTGGTGGAACCTGGAAGCTGTTTGGCGTAGTGTCACTCTATTGTCAATACTTGTAAATCTGTTCTATTGCATGTCTGTCAAGGTTTCATTTGCACTTTTTCCTAATGTTTGGGGGAATTTTATTCATCTAACACTGTTTATTGTAAAGACTGTGAAGCCCCTGGAGGCAAATTTGAAAATGAGGCGATATAAATAAAACTGTATTTGGTTGGGCTACAGGCATTAATTTGCTCCTGCAGTTTAAAAAGCAATTTCCTGAAACCATTGGCCCAGAAATTACAAATGATTGCTTAAGTTTGTAATGTATGATTATAGCACAATATTATGTAAAGTTGGAACGATAACAAATGCAGCTTCAAACTGAATGAGACCCTGAGCAGTCAATGATAATGCTACAGTAAAATACACCTAAATGATAGAGCTGAAGCTTCTGCTGCTAAACACACACACAAATCATCTTCATTTGGCAACAACAGCATGATCATCAAATACACTGTGAAAGAGAAACAAATCCTCAGTACTTTAATGAACATAGATGCTTTTACACAGATATTGTCTCTTGGCAAATACACACGTAATAATAATATAATAATAATCTTACATCCCATGCTGCTGGTAACCATCGCTCTTCCTTACTGGCAACAACAGCAAAAACAAACCTTCACACTCCTTACATAATCAAATATAATAATCACATATCAAATTGTGAAACTCTTGGACAACAAATGTGGACAAATGTCATTATCTCCACAATCTCTATGAATAATTTAATTATTCACTCTTACTTTGTCTGTTCCCTGAACAAGCTGTGACCGTCCTGCTGTTCTCATTCACTGAGAAACTTCACGTCCCTTCAGTCCTCTGTCCCACATAAATAACTGATCTCTATCTCACCACACCTCCACCTTTTCTGTCTCTTACACTCAAGTTTCTTCTGATTGAGCCAAGAATGAGAGCCAGGTTTCATTATAAAATATAGTATGGGAACAATCAGGAAGTACAGGTTGTGCATGAAAACCAAATCTGCGTGTGTGAGTTTTAATAATGAATTAAGAAGAGAGGTTAAGCTCCTCTTGAACTTTAAACAAGGTTTTTAAAACATGTTTTGTTAGTCATTGATGTTTTACCAAGAGGTTTTAGGACACCTGTGTCTGCAGTGATCATCACATGGGCAGTGGCAGCTCCTTTACATCAGTGTGTGTGTAGGTTATTATTATTGTTATATATTAACCCTAGCACTAACACAATTCACAGCTCAATGTCATTTGACAGAAAGTTAATTACAAAAAGGTTTTTTTTGTTTTGTTAACAAAGTCAATCAAAGCTACTAAATACTTTTTAGACTCCAAGGTCACAAATGAACTGTTCATGCTTCATTTATTTACTTGGTATCCTGTTGTTATTTACCTCGTGTAGCCCATTACAGTTATTGTGTTTATATGTACTGTACTTAATGTATCTAACGATGAGTTCACACACAACTGTGGTGTGAAAGTGTATGTCTTCTGTGGGTAAAGTCAGTCACTAGAATAAAACACAAAGCCAACAACAAAAACACATTGTACCATCAACAGAACAAGACTGACATTAAAAAAGATGGAACATGTTGTTGGCATTGAAACATTGAACTTCCCTCAACAATGACATTACTGCGGATGTAGGGTTAAGACCTTGTTACTAACTTACAGGACTGAGTTGACTAAACAAACAAGTGTGTGACTGAGGTGATGCTGTAACTTCAGTAAGTCTGTGAGCACAGAGCCACGAAGGCAGAGTGAAACCACTGAAACCACCTGGCAGCCCTTTAACACCGGCTTTCACACACGATAACGAACAAGACGTTTTACCCCAAACTGTTTTTGTATTTTGTAACACCAAAGATGAAGGATTTAACGCTGCGGTACCTGTGAATAAGACAATTGTCGGTTCAACACAAGATTCAATTCAAAGACATTAGTTAGCCGCGTTGCTAGTTAGCTAACATCATCTTAGCGTTAACCTTTACCGCTCTTAGCTAGCATCGCCAACAAGCTTATCACTGGATGAGCTGAGAGTTTATCTGGTTGTCGTGTCGTGACTTTTGTTAGATCGGATCTTACCTGAAGCACAGTGTGTCCACTTCTCTGTCTGGTGGACTGTGTGGTTGGTTAACCACCGTTAGCAGGTCCTCAGAGACTGGCTCCTCCTTCCAGGGACCGGACTGACCGACCAAGTCTTCATACTGTCAGAAACTGATGTCGAAAATAAGCAGTAAAGCCGTTTCCTGTAACCGATGCTAGCGACCAGTAGCTCTGTCTGATAATGATCAATCTTCTCTGAGGAAAAAAGGAAAAGGCTCCTCTGGCCACGGACGGACTAGCATGTTTCAGGGGTGAGACTCTGGTGCCACCTGTAACACTCTTCATATTTATGTTATAGTGTTATAGGCAGACAAACCAAAAATTACAAAAATACACAAAGTCGATACTGACATAAAAGTATCACTTCAAAAATATTAACTCAACTTTAAGTACACGTTTTTAGTTTAGGTACAACAGGACTCCACTAAAAAAGTTATTTTGTGTGTTGGTTCATGAAACAAACTAGTTCAAAAATCTTCTGATTGTTTGACCTGAAAAATCATCATCAATATTAATCCAATTTCTTCTATTCCAAAATATAAACATCAACTTGTAGCAATAAAAAAGGAAACGTAGGGAGTAACACATCATTAAAAATAAAAATTCAAAAAGAGAAAATATTTAGGCAAAAGGTGAAAAATTTGGAAAAGAAAATATTCTAGTAATGAACAGAAAAGAAGAAATACCAAGGTTACCGACTTGGTGTGGAACAAAAACAGTACAGCTGGAGAAGGTGAAGATAATTTCACCGATTTATGTCCTGAAATGCATCATTACTAGTGAATTTTATTTTATATTAGCAATCTGCATCTGCAAAGTAACTAGCAATTGTTAAGTAAATGTAGGGAAGCGCAATACTTACTTACTTCATCATAATGGAGCAAAAATAACCAATGTAAGTACTCAAGTACTCAACTACAAGCAGCTCAAAATTGTTTGTACAGTATACACCAGTACAATACACCAGTAAATGTATTACTTACCACTGTTTTAGTATAACATTTGCTAAAAAGTGGTCACATTAAAAGGTATAAAAGTAACTGAACGTGCATTTTGTCTCAACTGTGATAAATTGAAGCATCTTTTGTGTTTGAAGGTCATCAGTTACCTGTTACTGCATGTAAAGTCACAAGAAACATGTCAGCAACAAAATTTTTTTTTTACTGAACCAAGGGGGAAAAATGTCCTATGTTTTCTTTAAAAGGCAGTTTGTGATAGTTTTGTTATTGATTTGAAAATTCGACCATATGACCCTAAGTTGTACCAATATAAAAAGTGACACTAAAATAAGAGAAAGCTCATTTGGGAACAATAAAACCTTCCCGAAGTTGATAAACAGACAGGACAATCAAATTAAAACTTACCTCATTTACATGCACACATACTTGTCAATACATCCATTCTGAAATATAAATATTTATTGTGATGAAGCCTCCTTTTTCTACAGTAATTAATAATATTGAGTAAACAATAATGTAAAAAAAGATGAACAATGCTAGAATGAGGGCAGGAACAATGTGCATCAGTTACAGTTTTATCACATCTGTTATTACAAAGGTCTAGTAGCCTGTACTGTATTAGCATAAAATAAAATGTTTAAAAATTATATTTTTTCATTGTCAAAATTACCAACAGTGGATGACACGTTAAAATTCCCCATGTGAAATATTAGTACTGTGAAGGATACAATAAAAAGCTACATATATGTTGTACGATATGTCAACAAGTGTTTTTGATACAACCTGCTTCTTGTCAGTGGACTTGAAGGTGGGTGCAAATCAAAACCAGGCAGACCCACCCTCTGACAAAACACTGGAAAAGTGCAACTTTAACTATGCTGGTGGAACAGCATTTCCTGCTAATTGTTGTTTACAACAGAATATGAGCCAGTTTAACAGCAGTACAATCATCAGCATAGAAGTGGCTCCGTTTTAGGCACGTGATGTTTCCCACACATATTGATGTGGCTGGAACTCATGAGGCTTATTTGTATATTTTGTATATCTTATTTGTATTTTCTGACAGTAACTACAGTCAAAGCTCATTATAAATAGTGAAACGGTAAACGAGACGGTCAAAACAATCAATACCACATTACTGCTGATCAACCAAACTGGATAGAAATTGTACATTTACCACAGAAAGAACCTGAAAGAATGCATATTGTATTAGTGCTGATTCATGATGGCTGTTCAGAGGTGAATGTTGATATTAGATGATGGATCAAACACTCAGCTCTTCCCCATCATCTTCAGGAGAAGCTACAGAAGAAGAGAAAGTAAAGGAAGAAATTAAAATGCCACAGTTTTTTCTAACAACGAACTACATCCATCAATGCTGCATATTAAAAACATAACTGTTCAGGGAAAAAGAGAAATAGGACATTATGGAAAAATGTGTTTTGATTTGAGGTTTGTGTGCACATGTACCTTTGTTAGATGATATTCTCCATCTACCAGCTGCTCAATAATACTGAAGTGATCCGTGTTTGCGACATCCTCCAACGTCACATTCAGTCCTGACGTTTGTAAAATCTTAGGAAGCCACAGGAAAGAGATGGATGGGAAAGGGGTAAGGAAATAGCACATATAAAACATTTGAATATAATTCAAATATGCCAACTCAGGAATATATTGTTTTGTATCAATATATGTTATATTGTCAGTAATAATATGGGGCAGTGGTAAATAGCAACCAGACTCTGGATGTGATTATTATCCACATTTCAGAAACAAATTGACCCTCAGGTTATGATGCTCATGCCGTATTAGCTGCACTAACTTTGTAGTATTCCTCTGACTGCTTGCGAAACTCTGGCGAGTCATTCTCGGCAACGGCCACAATGACGTGGCAGCTGGAGGAGGAGAGTTTGAGCTGAGGGACCAGCTTGCTGGGACTGTTTCTCACTGCCACCTCCCTGTCAACAGGAGACACCAGAGAGACAGAGGAGTCAGACACTGGCTGGTACAGCAGACCAGCAGAGGACACGCACATAAAGGCATTTGCATACACAGTCCACAAATAATACAATCACTCCACTTGTGCGTACACAGTGCTCTTCTAGTCAGAGTTGCACACACATTAAGATGGATTACTGCAGGGCTTCAAACTTTTAGCATCTGGTCTTTAATAAACAACTGTCTACATCACGTGTGACTCCATTTGGAGTCATGCTCCACAGCAGCTCTGGATTATTAATAATCAGTTTAAGAAAGGAAACTGTGTATTACTTTGTAAAGATAGATTTTAGCCATTATAAATGACATACCACACAGCTATACCTATACCCACCTCTCTCAGCAGCTGTGCTACCAGTGTGTCTACACAGACATCTAAAAATGTCCGATGACTGTCAAATGCATGTAACAATCAAATTAACACCCATAATTGCACTATGTTGCCATGTACATACTCTGTCATCTTCAGAGGCTCATTCACATAGGTGGACAGGATGGGCAGGAGGTCATAAATGCCACTGACAAGAAAAGCACCTGGAAGAGAAACGAGGAAACAATTACAAGATAAATGCACATCAGTTGTGATCAGTCTTCACGCAGCCAAGCTCTGCCATATTTATCACTGGGTGACCTCACCTTTGATCTGAGGGGTGATGTTGTACTGTGACCAGTCAGTGGAGAGGACCATCGCCGCCAGGTGAGCCCCGGCAGAGTGGCCACACAGATACAGACCACTGAGAGACATCAGCGGGAGTTCATAAAGCGCGAACAGAAACACATGGATTTATGATCGAGATGGTGACATTTTAGCTCGTTATGATGAGGGGCTAATAACTGGCATTGATACCTGATGTGAGAATACTGCTGAATAACAGACACAACACTGTTGCGGACTTGAGACACCATCAGGTCCATGTTGCCTGAAAAGCATGAAACAGGACATTGCCAGTTCATCTTCCTGTATGATCTTATCTGCCCAAGAACAGGAAGAACTTTAAAATAAAAAGACTCTACCTTTGGGGGCAATGTCGTAGCCGACAGCTACCACCACTACACCTTTTTCAACGAGTGGAACGGCCATGAAGCCAGACTCCTCCTTACTGTATGAGCACAAACCATTAACATGAAAAACAAGAGCGTTTATGTACATTCTATGTCATACAGAAGCATCTGAGAGCATTATACTGTACCTGAGGAACTGCCAGTAGCCTCCATGTAGGTAAATAACAAGGGGAACGTCTGAAACATAGGAGACGAGAACTGTGACACTTTACATCAGCTCCTGAAAATGTGAAGCACCACAGCGGGTTTTAGTGTCATAGCAGTCACACATATCCATACCCAAAGAGTTGGTGCTGGGTATGTAGACATCTAGTTTCTCTCCATCTCCCTCTCCATATGGTACGTTGAGTAAAGTTTGAGCCAGACCACGAGCTCGCTCCGTACCTGAGGAACACACGTTATCAAAACATGACATTACCGTATATACAGACACTCTACACAGTATCTGCTTTCAGCTCTGGCTGTTAAGGATCTGACCACAATGGCAATGACCCTAATTCAGGTAATCTCTCTACTCTTTCTCTCAGCTTCCTGCTGTTGGCATTAACACAACTTGTTGATAGAATGTGTGCGATGGTTCGTTTATATCTTTTACAAAACTAAGAGAGAAGAGTATTGAAAACTGTATATACTGTTTAAAATCAGTTTCCCTGGGCCTTTAGTTCCAACTAAAATCTGTAGCTCTCACTACAAGTATAAGCACAGTGTGAGGCTCCCAATCATCTATATATACAGGCAGCTTTATGTGCCTACAGGTGTGGGTGTATTTTTCTATACATGTTTACACTCAAGTGCAACTAACACACAATGTCTATGATCTTTAAGTCATGAGCTACAGCCATCAACAGTGTGGTGTATCCTTCAGAAGGTAGTTTAGCTGAATAAATATCTGTCATCCTGAGTCTTCACCATGCGACAGGTCTCAGGCAGGAAGACAGGTTTCGACCGGGATACATGACGCCTGTGGCCTGTCTGTCCACCCCAACCGCGCCTCTGTGTATTGTACATTAACACAAAGCTTAAAAGCGGACCGACCTTCCTTTAAAGCCCTCACATGGGCCTTGATCACGTCGTCTGCAGACATCCTGTGCGACCACCGGCTGGGTGAATACTGCCTCTCCAGCTCCTGTCACACCGACAGACACACCGCTGTGAGCCGGGCGGCCATGAAAGCCGACACAGAAACACAAAAACACGGTAAACAGCGCCCTCCCTGGCTCCTGTCAACCCCGTGCTTTAGTCTGGGTGTCAGGCTAAGTTCCTTAATTTGTTGTCAAAGCAGGAAAACGCTAATAACAAGCTCACAGATACAGATAGTTAGCTCTAGCTTAGGTGCGGCTAGGTTACCTGCGGCTGCTGCGGCCACCAGTCAGTCCTGACAGAGACAAAAAAGCAAATATCGCTCAAATTCAAACTTACATCTTTCTGCATTTCAGTCCAGTTCATCATTTTAGCTACTGAAGTGACTTAATCCGCCACAAGCAGACAGAGAAGTTCAGCATGTGACCAACTCAGTGAACTTAGGACAGAGGACTGACCTTTGGAGAGTAAACCAACCTGAAAAAACAAGTGATGCACAGCTGAACACAAAGTCCAGAAACTTTTTTAACCCACAATGTGTAATGTTTATAAGGTTAATAATGTTTTTAACACCAAGCTAACAGGTGTTATACCTGTTGTACCTGTTAGTTTGGTCAGACAACACCAAGCTAACAGGTGTTTTTAGTTGGTATTATAAAGTGTTATCTTTCCATGCAGGGCTAAAGGTTACTATGTTTTTATCTGCAAAATCTGTTTTGATTAGCATGTTTGGGCATAAAGTAGCTTTTGTAATATAGTTGCTAGTGTAATATAATTGCTGTAACTTTCAGTTGATGATAATAAATAATAGTAACACTGGCTGAACAGTGTAATTAATATTAGCAGTGACATCTTAACACCACCTATCAAACAAGAAGCTAACTTTAAACCAACTTCAAGCAAGATTTTAAAAAAACTTTGAACCTAGTTGGCATCTGTAACAGGGTCAAAGCGTTATCAGGCTAAGAGGTTTAAAGATGTGACAGGAGGCAAAACCTCAACCAAAAACGTGCAGAAAGCAGAGACTGTATTTAATAATACTTATTCAGAGGTCAAATAAAAAGATTTGGCTAGAAAAACACGACCAGTAGAGTACAGATGCAGTGGAGTAAAAGTAATGGAAATACAAGTCCTTCCAAAATTGTACTTACGTATAATACTTGAGTAAATGTACTTCGTTACTTACCACCTCTGAATTATTATAATTCATTTAAATACAGCCTGTCTCTGCCCTACCGCTCTGATTTGTTGTCCTTTTACCGGAAATGACCTACCCCACATGACTTATGACACTCTGTGCTCTGATTGGTCGGCAGTCATGGCGCCCGGAGATCTTGACGCTGTTTGGTTGGAATTGTCACGTGGCCCTGCGCTCATTGGTGGATAGGTGGATAAAGCCCATGGCAGCCTCTGGGCGCCACATTCAACTGCTTCATTGCTGCTGTTTGTGACAGTAAATTAGTGATAATATTGATTTTTCATTGAATTGTCATTGTTTTTATTTGACAGTTTCTTTAAATATAAAATGGACTGTGTGGACTTTCCAAGAGTTCTTCCTAATTCACCGAGGAAAGCCCGCGGACAGATACAGGTTAGTATCAGATCAATGTCGTGTTACTAGTTGATGTTATTATACATGCATATATATATTAACATTAGTTATATCGTAACTAACTAATAATAATTATTATTAGAAGGATGCTGCCTTTGAAACTTTAAGCACTTTTTAAAGCTAATGTTAGTTAAGTAGCTTCTTCAGTAACAGCTCTGCTTTTGTCTGCAGGTCATCTTCGGACCGATGTTTTCAGGCAAAAGGTGAGTTTTTAATCAATGAACATTGAACAGACAACGTATTAGCAAGTGTAGTTAACTAGTGTCAGTCACATTCAGTGTTTAAATTAATGTTAAAACAACAATGATGTCGAAAAGTCCGCCCAGATTTCACCTCCCGCCAAATTGTATTGTTTACTCACCACCTCTTCATAAACTGTCTGACTCTGGTCAGATACAAAACATCTGAATGCTTTTTAAGTTATATTAATACTGGCTATTCAGGTCCACTTCACACAGATTTTCACATTATACTTAACATGTTATAAAGCGGGTTTCACCGCACGCTCAGTGAAATAGTAACAAGTCTATGATACAGTACCATTAGTGTGAGTAGGACACTGTCACCACACAATATATAAACACTGTCGTTTGTTATTTACATGTGTAAAATGTACAGCGTTTGTCACTGAGCGGTAATTCATTAATTAATTGTGATTTACTTTGCAGCACTGAACTGATGAGGAGAGTGCGCCGTTTCCAGATAGCCCAGTACAACTGCTTGGTGATTAAATATGCTAAAGACACACGGTATTCTGACAAAGGCATGGCCACACATGACAAGTAAGTCCCTGTGTTTGCTTTGTTTTAGTTTCCTATGTTAAAATATTAGCAGAAGTTGTCATTTAAAACAGACGTTGTTAGCCTCTTCAGGTAATTTAAAAGTTTCGTGCACAGCCAAGCAACACTAACATGAAACATGAGTCAAAACAAAATGTGTTGAGCACATTTCTCTACAGACTTGTTTTGTTAAAGGTGGCTACATTGAAATGTGGAGGATGTTAAACAAAACTGGTTTAGGACACATAATAAGCAAATATAGCAATTAACTGCCCATCTAAATATTGCACCTAATTTTAATGTAAAGAAATGAGAATTGCCCGAGTTGCTTTTGCAAATGGGCAAACTGGGAGGAAAAAAATGTATCTTTCACCACTTTACTCAATAAGACATGAAAAAAAACTGACCTCTAGTGGTGACTCCTTTGTATTGTAGGTGTTGTATTGTAACTGTGCATTTCATGTTTCTTTTTTGCAATTTTCTATCTTCATCTTAGAAACACAATGGAAGCTGTACCAGCCAATTGTCTGAGGGATGTGACGGCTCTGGCACACCAAGCCTGCGTTATTGGAATTGATGAAGGGCAGTTTGTAAGTGTATTTTTATTTGTTATTTTAATCTAGTCTGATCTACCTACTTACTCTTACTCTCTGGACTTGAGGGCTGTTCAGGTCTTCAGATTTGTGTTTAACTGTGCTGTGAAAGTG
This sequence comes from Helostoma temminkii, assembly GCA_900302695.1. Classification (NCBI taxonomy): domain Eukaryota; kingdom Metazoa; phylum Chordata; class Actinopteri; order Anabantiformes; family Helostomatidae; genus Helostoma; species Helostoma temminkii. Next base: position 102,643 of record OMLM01020391.1, on the reverse strand, counting down.
TGTGTTTCCCCGTGCCTGTTGCATCAAAAAACTTTAATACAAAGATAACTCAAGTAAATACAAAGTGCAGTTTTTAATTTATTTATTAAGGAAAGGGAATTTCTAAGGCTTTGGGACTCCATTGAACCACAGTGATTATCCACAAGCGGGAAAAAAAAGTGGAACAGTGGTGAACCTTCCCAGAAATGGCTGACCTACTGCGTCCCTTTACATCTGGCGTAAAACTAACAGCATTTCATAGTGTAGTGAAGGTTGATGGTCTAAGGCTGATGGTGATCTGGTTATCTCAAATTAATTCCCGCTGTTGCTGCCAAGGATGGAACAACCAGATAATGTTTGTTTTTTTCCCTTAATAAGTGAAATTATCGTTTTAAAAACATTTTGTATATACTCTGGTTATCTTTGTATAATACAACAATTTGATGGGGAAGCATTCAAGTGTGCCAAAGATACAAAACAATAAAATATAATTAAATAATTCGTAACGAGGCAAATACTTTTTCACAGCACTGTAAACTGTTTTAAATCAGACAGCTATATTCTACAAGGAGTACAAGGAGGACATCCTCAATAGATATATGCTGATTCTGTGTTATTGTAGTTTCCAGACACAGTGGAGTTTTGTGAAGAGATGGCCAATCTAGGGAAGACCGTCATTGTAGCTGCCTTGGATGGAACCTTCCAGAGAAAAGTGAGTATGTCAGTGAGATGCTGGCGAACACTGACCGTTCAGACTGACACAAACAGTGGATGCTGCAGTAGCAGATGGAGTCCAGACACCACAAAATGTCAAACAATGAAGACATTTTTAAGGAACAATCTGCATGAGCAGCACAATAACACACATTTAAATGTTCCCATTATTCCTCACTATAGTGAGTCTTGTTCGGTTGTTGTAATGCTGTTATAGCTGACCACTTTCTGCTGTTCTGTGCATTTTTGTAGCCATTTGGAAACATCCTGAACCTCATCCCTCTAGCAGAGAGTGTAGTGAAGCTCCATGCCGTCTGCATGCAGTGCTATAAAGAAGCTGCCTACACCAAGAGGATAGGAGCAGAGAAGGAGGTGAGGAGGCAAACCTAAGTCTTAGTATGTTGGCCATAAATGGCTTCAGAACATTTAAAGGGCAGCAGTAAAAATCATGATGATCATTTTACAAAAATGTCATAATCAACCTTTTTTCTTTCTTTCTTTCACTATGAAGTGGACAATCTTTTCTCTTGACGTTTATAACCAGTCAACTGTTTGTCTATGCTGCAGGTGGAAGTGATCGGAGGGGCTGACAAGTATCAGGCAGTGTGTAGAAAGTGTTATGGAGGTCTGATGGTGGACAAAGAGAACAGTGCTCCACTCAGGATTGAAACTCCACAACATCTAATTGCAGGAAAAGTGATGGACTCTGGAGTTCCCAGAAAGCTTTTCTCCTCGCTCCACCTCTGAACATAAAATATGACTTGTTCTGGATGTTCAGCAGAGAGTAGAGAAAAATATCTGTGTGTGT
>OMLM01020391.1:80553-101112 GCA_900302695.1 Helostoma temminkii | reverse complement strand
TGTGTGTGTGTGTGTGTGTGTGTGTGTGTGTGTGTGAGAAAGTTACCAGAGAAAGTTGAAGGGTAAATTTATTATTTTAAATGAAATATTAACCTTTACATACATCTGTAATGGGATTTGTTTGTATTTGAGTTATCCTGAAGTGTGTCTACGATAGTTGTGGGTTTAATTTGCTCAGTTGTTTTCCTTCGTGTTTTTACATGATACAAATGAAACAGCACTTAATAGCAACCTTAAAGATAAGTAAGCCAAGTAACAACTGAATGGCATAGGCATCACTATACCGGTTGATGACACTTTCTTTTGACATCTTGAACTGTAGCTTTATTATTATTTTTTTAATAGGTTTTAAGTTATTTTATTAAATGTATTTTGTGCCATAATTAATGGTGAAGGTATCTTTTTATGTAAGGGCATACTTATGTTATACCATGTACAGCAGGTTGCGGTTTTAAAACAGGGTCTCTTTAGCTGTTGTACAGAAAGTTTCACAGATGGTGGGGAAATTCTCCTTTCCTCGAACTTGCTAAATGCAAATGTTTGAACTCTGCGCACCAACAGTGCGACATGTAATCCAATGCGCTCACATGCTACCGAAGACCAAAATAACCTGGCTCCAAGGCTGTGCAGAGAGCTGGCAGACTGGAAATGGAAGAGAATCTCCTCCACACAATATACAACCTGTGATATAATTGATAAGACAGAACATCTTGTGAAAGATTTTATTTGTTAAACAAAGGTCTCAAATAAATGTACTTTTAACACCATTATATGAAATGAAAAATGGCTGCTTTTCAAATCAATGGAAAAAAAATCTTGGCAACAATAACAACAAATCAAGCCTGACCAGTTTCTTATGCCGGTTTTTAGAAAACGTCTGACGTTACAAATCATTGTGGTTTCTTCACGTCTAAAACACAGACCTTGATAAAATATATTCTAACAGAATGTGATTAACTTAGCAAAACCAAAGTACACTACTGTTTACTTTAAATGAACATTACATATGAGATTTTAGCATTGTGTTAGGATTAGAATAATGTGCAGGGAGAAGCTGGGCACTAGCAAACAGCAGCCGCACCACTACAGGATGCACTGATTTAAGATGTTCTGTGAACAGATTTAACTGAATTTCCAGGGCGTGAAAACAGGCAAACATTATTCAAGCGCGGGAGCGAGGGCAGCTGTGATACACAGCTGTTTACTATAAATACAACTTCAGTATTCAAATCATGGCAAACACTACTCTTATTCACTTCTCTTCCCCAAAACCCTTCCTTAAATATTTCTCCTTTAGGCTAAAAGGGTTTTTCTTATATTTGGCTTCAGTTTTCATCTAAAGGACAAACTTAATCATCGATATAGTCTTTACACTACTATAAATATCTCCAGTGAAGTACCGCATCAGCTTTGTTTTTAATAAATATATCTATATTCTGCCCTGCCTTTCACAGATATAAGGTCAGCCTACACCCACACAACAACCGAGGAACAATACATTTGATGTCAGGTCAACAATTGTCACTGTAGCCATGAGGAAGCTGAAGTGTTAAACTGACAAACTGTCAGAAACAAGGCAACAAACCAGAAGCCTCTAAGAGCAGGAGTGTGATGCAAGTGTTAATCTGTCATCTGTAACAACATACAAACTGCTGTCTGCATGCAAACGTTTAGACTAAGAAGACAATAAACAGGAGATAAACATCAGGATTCAGAAAACTGAACATCACCAAGAGCTTGGAGGAAATGTGAGGCCGCTGTGGTGACAGCAGCTGAAGAGGAAGCTTTGTTTCTGGAAGTTAATGAGCAACACTTTGGCATTAGGACATGCTCCTGTCTGACTGAGTGTTAGCTACAAGTTTAAACAGTAATGTCTAATAAAAGGAGAGTGATGATGTTGACAAAAACATTTTACTGTATTGCAAAGACTGCTTTACACTGAAACCTTTATTACAGAAGTGATCTTGTGATTATGACAAACCTAATTACATAATCTCTGCAGAGCCTCTTTTGCAAAACATTACCCAATCACAGAGGGATGTTTGACTTCAAGTGATTTTCGCCACTCTACTACTACAAAACCATCCCCTATATTGAATTAATATCATCCTAAACACGAGATAACTTAATTGAAAAGGAAAGAAAACCAGCAAAATCAAAAAGAAAAGAAGAAAATCAGGCACGTGCACCAATTAAAATGGCAGCTCTGCATGGTGAAATGTATGTACATGCTCTCAGGTTCCAACAGTAATTTAAGTGAAACACATTCACTGTGGATGGAGCTTCATAATATCGCAATGTGTGTGACCTTTGACCCCCTGTGTATGTTCCATCTCCCTCTACCCTTCAGGATCAGCACATTTGAGGTAAAAGTTGCATATCTGCACACAGGTCTAGGGTCAGATTACCTGATCATCAGCACCAATGTCAACAATTAGCCTGATGTCTTATTATCTGACCGAAGACCATTTGACGTAAACCGCAATGTTCCTCATTTCCACGTTGCAGTTGCACTGCTCAGATTCACAGATTTGGCAACATGTGCAAAAACATGTTACATCAAATGTCAAACCACATCAATATGATATAGCTCTATGTCTGTGCAGTGCTACTACAACGACCTGAACACCACCTGATCCATGTCATCTCCTTTTGTGTCAGTACTTGGGCGGCTGGTAGCCAACATCTCCTTGAGGCTGAGGACTGGTGGTGAAGGGAGGCTGCTGGCTCAGGTCAGGCCCGCTGCTGGGATAGACGGAGTAAGTGGTAGGAGTGTAAGTAGTGGGGTTGTAGGAGGATGGGCCGTAAGGTGGAGGGTAGATAATGTTAGGATCTGGTTGCGGCTCTGTGTAGGTGGGGATGGTAACTTCATTAACACCACGGCGGAAACGACCCAAGGCATAGTATGCTAGGATTCCCTGCACAATGAGATAAAAATGTAAACGTCACTACAGTCAAACTCTTGTGTTTGTCAGCGTTTCAATAAATCACTTTGATTTCCCGAAGTTGATTGATGAGCGCACATTTCTCACCAATATATGCAGTATATTAGATACACCAAGCTAAATCTAATGCCGTCTAATACATCATGCCTTCAGTAACATCCTTCTTACATGATGATGATCACGTTCAGTTTTTGTACTGAATTTGAACTGTACTGTATTATACAGAGAGCTTTGTTATTTTTTATTGCAGGCTGCAGTAATGTGGGCTGGATCAAAAACATAAGTAACTGTCTAAGCCAGAGGGAAACACCCTTATAGTCTGTCAGGAAATCGAGCCCAGAAGACAAATGACTCAGCAATCAATGGGGCAATGCAACAGTTACACAAGATGAAAAGTAAGTGAACTATAGTTTTTTTCAGCATAGGGTTTGCCCTTCAGCAGCCAACACTATGGGATTGAGAGTCCCAACAACACTTAAAAGCCCCAATCTGAAAAACTTTATACTGTAAGAGACTCAACTGTTAGCATGCAGAAGATCGACAGTAAGTGCTGTGAGTATTTCAAGCAAGCATAAAGTGTTGTAGTTACTCAGTGCATACGTTCAGTATATTTCAATATATTATTATTTTTTAACTACATTATGTTGCAACATGGCTTTCTCGGTAAGAGTCAGATGGGAAGAAAATAAGACAACAGCAGTCCTGCTCACCCAGGTAGCAATGGAGAAGAATGAGAAGGCCACAGTGGCACGTGCAGCATCCTCAGGGATACTGCTGACATCATGAGTGCGACCCCACTGACTGGCCAGCAGGCAGAAACACACAAACCACAGGAAGGTCCACGTCCCTGGAAAACACAAAGCCGCAGTTGCATAAATAATTATTTTTCCTCACTGCATGAAAAGATATCAGAAGTGCTCAGCTGATATGAAAAGATAATTCCTGTACGAATGCATAAACAAGAACAAAAACTAAATCCACAGAATAAAAGAGAAAAGAGCCAGTGGTCACTCTGTTTTTCCAACTACTGTTTCTTTGTTTCCTTGAAGAATGGCCGACTATAAACTGTGCTGTGTCCAGCTGATGAATGTTTAATATCATCAAGATCTGACGTCATCCTCTCTGCTGCTCACTCATCATCCAACAATGAAAAATTCCATCCATCCATTATCCTAACCACTTTTCCTCTTAAGGGTCATGCGGGTGCTGGAACCAATCACGGCCGTCACTGGTGGAGAGGCAGGGTACATCCTGGACCGGTCACCAGTCTATCACAGGCCTGACACAGACAACCATTCACACATTCAGACCTATGGGCAATTTAGAGTGACCGATTAACCTAACTGAATATCTCTGGACTGTGGGAGGAAGCTGGAGTCCAATGAATAATGCTATGCTAAATTATCAGGAAACAAGCGGTGGTCTGTTCCACATTACATAAATACTGAAAGGCTTTCTGTATGAAGAAGTCTAACTTCTTTGTTTCAGCTAAAAATCTAACCCAGCTATTAATATCACTATTACCATCGCAAATGGTGATGTTTCAAACCTTTAGAATTAAAATGAGCTTCTGGCTGCCAGGACACACCACACCGGACCAACAGCAGCAGCTTCTTCTACTTCGTCTGTTTCTCTCTCACAGTTTTTACTCATAATATTGAGCAGGACTAAAGCTGACTTCTAACTACAGTTATACTGCTTTGGGAAAGGTGGAACTACACATTAGATTGTTAAGCTGGTAAATGCTAATAGTATCTAAATTTAGCAGCCAACCTACTTGAGATTAGTGTTTTATCGGGCCTGTTTAAACTGTGTTTTTCTGTCTGTAACAGAAGAGAGTGAAAGCATGGCGACTTAGTGAAGTGGAGATATACCTATGTATGGGGTTAATAAATTTCAGGTTTCCCTGAAGCGTTAAAACACCAGGAGAGAGAAACTGTGCAGTGAGAGAACACTAAGGTCAAGTGAGCTGCTGTTTTTACTTGTGTTGTGCGCAATTGACAGACCTCTTCACTAAATAACAAGAAGTAACAGTTGTGGACTTTTGTGAAAACTATTTTGTCATAAACTGTAGCTCACAACAAAATATTCAGCTACGAATGGTAGGTATAGTTTTATTCAAAGGTTTTTTCAGTAATGTCAGTCTTGTTTTCAATGTCACATGTTGTGACACTGGCATGGCTTCATAATAGTTTTTACTATATATTTATATTTTATACTATATATTTTTAATATACAATATAATTTACACACACAGGAAATACTGAGCAACATTTGAATCTATTTGTGTCACATGGGTCCAGCTGAGGTTGAGTCATGTCAACTGAATTTCTGTCTTCTTCTTTCTTCATAATTTGAAACATTTAGTTTAGTGTCTGTGCTAACTGCTGCAGGGCAGATAGTGCACACTAGAGCTGCCACCTACACTACCAGTCAAAAGTTTGGACACGCATAGGAGTTACCATGTAAATGGATAGATACATGTTTTCAACACCAATACACTAGTAAACCCCTGCACAGACGCACCTGTTCTCTTTCTGTCGTATCTACACCTCCGAACCCTTGGTGGTGACATCATTACTATCATTGCAAAAGGATTTTTTAATGATCCTTTTAAATTAACAACAAGCACAGCAAACATAACGTGCTATTGGAAGACAGTACCGATGTTTGCTGACTAGAGGCGTCTGTATGTTCATGTAAATAATCCTTTAAAAAGCATATGCTTCCAGCTACAATATCAATTTACAATATTAGCAGTGTCTTCACAGCACTGTGAGGCTGCAACTCTCCTTTCCTTTAAATTAACATAGTTTGTTCCCCTGTAAAAATGTTGATAGGTGCTTTTAAAAGCTCTGTCTCACCTGAGAATCCCAGGTCTGCAATGACGGCATACTTCCTTTCTTGTGCATTGCTCATAAAAGGCAAGTAAACATCCAACACCAGGAAGGCTACACAGGCCAGGAAGGCAGTCACACCGATGCCAACAGCATACTGGCACGCTGAGTTATTCTGGTTGAACATGCACTTTGCGTCTGGACTTTGGATAGGGTTGATGTACCCCTCTGTTGTGATGCAGGCAAACACCACCAAGGCAAATATCTATATTGAAATGGAGAAAAGAAGAGGGTAGCAATTACAGACGACTGAATGTACACACTGATAGTTTATGTTTTTTAAAGAATGTATTACAATATCAGGTATTACATGAATAATTTTATAATTCTGACCATTGGGACTGGTTTTAGACTGTGAATGAACAACTACTAGCAGAGTCTTGAAGCTTGCTCAAAGATGCATATTGTGTTCTGCTATAATTGTTTTATGAATATAAAGCTAAAACCAGGAACCATTAGCTATACTCTTCCTCGGTGGTGCATTCAACATACACTAATAGCTGGACATCAGCCATTAGCGTACGCATCTAAAAAACAATGTAGTCACAGAGTAAACAAAGGTGTCTGTCATGAAAATAAAGTGTGAATTCAGATTTCTTACACTGTTACTGTTAAACAGCAAACTCTCAAATCAGTGGTCCAAACAGCCCCTGCTTGAAGAGGCACTACCACATGAGATAAAATCCCCAAGTTTAGCTTGTGTCTACTGAATGAATCTGTTCACAAGTGACTCCTGAATTTATCAAACTAAAATTTTGTTACACAACATTTCGAAAAAGTCACAAGTACGTGCATCTGATACACTGGAACTACTACATGCCATCACAAACAGTCTTCTTTATTACTGATAACCCTTGAAACACCCCGAGCTCTCTGTGTTCATTGTGTTTATGAAGCGAAGAACGCTAAGTAACTGTTCGGTTCCTCTGTTCGGTTGCTCGGTTCCTCTGATCATCCTGTGGTCTGCGACTGTTTGCTCTGGTTGCCCACCTAACCATGTGTCCTACTTCTGGGTTCAGCTGCCTGCCATGTGACTCCAGAGATTCCACCAGTTCCCTGACAACACTCATAATGAGATCTGGACAGAGAGGGACTATTTAATGGGTGGGAAAGAGGAGAGACACAACCCTGCTGACAGGACAAGTCAGAAAGTACAGAAAAGTAGTTAGGGAAGTGAACATGGGGAGTTCCATTACACAATTTATGTTGTACATAAATGTGTGATGAGTGAAAACCAATGAAAACTTGCCAAAATGTTCCATATGTACACAGTTTTTCAGTGTATGCTGCTACGCAGTCAGAAAATGAACGCGGGTGGCTCGTGTTTTCACATCAACTACAGCGCCAGAAGTGCATTAACCAACATGAATATATTGGAAATACACAGCGTCGGCGCAGTCAGGACAGCACATAAACTGGTTTTATCACTGAGGCGTTTCAGAGGAACTGTAGCGATTCAACACTTTTATTGAGAAACATTAACTACACTGACCTCTCTTTGTACCAGAAGCAGGTGCAGTGCATTGTGGGACAGGTTTACAGGCCAAACAATAGTTTGCTGTGCCATACATGCTGTTAGACGGAAGTAAGATTAAAATCACCAGAGTTGAGCTGAAGTTGCATTAAGTATGTGTGTGAGAGCGATCTTGACACTAAGACTTAAAGAGAGTCAGCGAGAGCAGAGGTGTCATCTTACCTGCCTACTAGGCCTGTTTACCAGTGACACACACGTAACCCCTCTCTAACACACATACATGTAAACATCCAAGAGCACATTCTGTCTCCAGACCTCATCTACCACACTGGACATGCTGCACGTTGAGCCGTGTGTTTTCTCACAGCCTGCATGAACATTACCCAGAGACCTGTGATCCTGTGGTGAGTGAGATGAACTCTGAAGAGATATCAGAGACAGATAAACCTGTTCAAAGTGACTCCAGTAATCACAATCACTTCAGTTATAAAACCCCGTGTGGTTAATATTTATTTGACACTTTATGATCGCAGTGTCTAAACCACAAAAACAAAGCTGTCTTTAGATTTGCCTGGCAACCGGTGATCAGTAACTTACCACTTCCTAGAACTTGCTACATGAATTCCCCTCTGTGAGCGGACTTTACCGCACAGCCCTTCAAATGACACCATTTTAGAAACAGTAAATTACAAATGGGCCAGCTGGATATTTACAATGTGGCTTATAAAACCTATATTTTAGTTGCTATTTTCCTTCCAGAAGAATAGTTTTCTGTCTTTTGTCCTTTGACAACAGCAGCATTGACCTGTGCTGTCATCGAGCTGCTGTCAACCAGCTGCTGCTGCAACATGACGCCCCGCACACAGTGTCTGTTGTTCTGGCCAACACAAACACAAATACACCAGTTAAGCCCCGCACAGACGCACCTGTTCTCTTTCTGTCGTATCGAGACCTCTGAACTCCTGCTGGTGCGTAAAAACTCGCACTCACTCAAAGTCCACTCACCCAGCTCAGTATCCGCACGATCGTTTGAGGTTGTCGGATAAACTTGTAGAAGTCGAAGCCTCCTCCTGCGAGCGAAACTCCGTACGCAGTGGAACCACCCGTCTCCTCCATGTCTCTCAGAGTGGTTAGTACCGACAGGACAGGACAGCCTACACGCTAAACTAAACGACAGCCACAGACTACAGCCGCATCCTGTTGCGCTGTTCCGCTAGAGGCGCAGAAGACGAACCAGTGCGAGAGGAGCCGCGCACCAGCGACTGCGCGTCAGAGGGGCGGAGTTCACAGCACATAGTGTGGCTGCTATCATGTTGGATGTTATAAATAATGTAAGCACTCATAGTAAAAACAACACAGAGCACGATGGGCATGTGTTTATTCAACCTCAGCAGCGTGTGTTTATGCAACAAACAGTTTGAAGCCTCATGGAAACTCAATCGGACCATCCTCCAAAGTCTCCTTCTCTTCTATGATCTGCAGCCATTCATCTACAGAGGCTTCAGAAGCCTGAGGAGAACACACAGTGTGACTTTTAAGTAGTTGACTGGTTAGTTATTGACTTCACTAATTAATCTGATCTCACCTGATCAAATTCATCCCCAGTGTTTGTCTTCTCCAAGTCATCATCCTCACTGCTGCCTAACAGCTCCTACAAGAGAAGATTAGTGAGGAGGTCTGAGTTCCTCTAGTTCTAGTTTCAACTAGTTTACATTAAATATATATACTAAAAATAACTTCTAATATGCCTCTGTTGCTAAAGCACTCCTCTAGATGACGTCACCTGGAGGATATTTTAATTCAGATTATGTCACCTGGAGCAGCAAGACTAGAAACTCTATAGTGCGAGAAACCAGATGAGATTATCTGATCTGAACCTTTTTCAGCCAGAGAGATTTCAATATAAAGCAGGCAGACAGAAATTTACAATTAATATGCATGTAGTCCACAAGCTGGAACCATAGGAGCAAGTTAGAAATCTGTGAAGTTGTCCTTTAAGTATATATCATATATCATGATGTGTTCATGAACATATTTTTTATCCGAGTGGAGAAATAGTGAATTGAACAACCTTTGACTGATGGAGATACAGAAAGTCTGACTAACCAGCTCGCCCTCGTACGCCATGACGCTTTTCTTCATCTCCGGACTCAGCCTGAGAGCAGGACACAGTCAGGTGTTACACATACAGCTGAACACAGACCAGGCTTGTTAAAGATGCAGTTAAAAATGTCATTGCATAAAATGAATGTAAACATAGACCCAGATACAGTAACTAACACAGAGAACACAAAGGACATGGACAGAGTTGTTTCTGGGAAGCTCCTGAGGAGCAGTGCTTCCCACAGACTTGATGATTATTAATGGCTGATTTATAGTTTTTTTTATTCATCATTATTACATCTTCTGGTGTTAAAATATGATAAAATAAAGCAAGATTGGCAGGGATTATAAACAAGCAGCACTGTGGCTCTCAGGGAGCAGGGTTACCCACCCCTGGAGGAGATGGATTGAATGTATCATGATGTTAAAAATATTCTTATGGATTCATTTTTTTCTCTCCATATTTATGTTTCACTGTTCACTTAAAGAGCAGTACTATTCCACGCTGGATGTACAACTGACAATTTTTATTTGTAGCTTTTTATAAGACCACAGGTTTCAGTTCCTTTGTCATCATTAGGGGTCAAATGTGTTTGATCTGTTGACCCAGTAGGGTCCAGTAGGGTCCACAGATCGTTCTGCCTATCCCACTGTTGAATCTTAATATCGAACAAAGGGAACTATTGTGTTACAGTAGTAGTTTGTGTTGTATATTAGTGCGAAGGCTGCTGCATTGGTATTGAGGCACAGCACAGAAAAACAGGAACAGGAAGAGGGCCATTTTTGTTTTTCACTTATTTAACCAAAAAGTGGGTCAGTTGGTAACAACAACGGCTTTATGTGAAACATGGTTTCAGACTTAAATGTAAATGACTCACAGAGAGTTTTCTCCAAATTGCCTTCGCCCTGAAAGAGGAGTGAACAATGTTATATGTCACAAAATGAGGAGGAACGCCAGACAAAAAAATGACCCTGTGGAAAAGTAGAAACGATAAACTTACTGTATATCACTCCAATCCAACAACAAGTAGGAACCAGGAGAATCAGGACTGTGAAACATCCAAAGACGACAGCCACTACCAGCACAGGAAGACGGTTCAGCACTGGGAAGCAGGAAAATGAAGAAGAAGAGATGAGGCCAGCTATCATAAACATGCGTCATTTAACTGGACAGCCATGGATCAACTGTACCTTCTTTATCCAAATATTGTTTTTTGCTGCTAATGCTGGTGGTGTTGTCAAAGCTGTCTGATGCTTCACAGTGATAAGTCCCTGTGCTTCTCCTCCCTACAGACAGCAGGAGGATGGACTGTGCCGGCTGGTTCACCACATAGTAGAAGCTCTGTCTGCCGTGTAGAAGAGTGTTGTTGAGGAACCACTTGTACTGTGGATGAGATCCCTTCGCCACATCGCAGTAGAACCTCAGGCCGACCACAGCATAGTTTTCTCCAGTGTCATAATCATAATGTATATTCACAGGTCCATTAACTGGCACTAATGAAGAAATTATGGATTGAATAGAGACAAATACACCAACACTGTAACAATAACTACAAATAATGCACATACCAACTTCTAAAGGCAACCACTGACTGTAAGCAATCCTGTCTCCATTGTCTGCCGAGCACCGGAGCCATCCCATGTGCTGGCCCAACACCACTGGAACTTTAAATACAGCTTCTCTGTTATCACTTGTCATGTTGCTAATTAATTTCTCTCTCTTGTAGAGAGAGAACGTGATAGGTAGAGTCCCTCTTGCTGACTCACAGGTGACCGTGGCAGAGTAATTGTGCGAATCCTCCTTTAACACGATAAAGGAGATGTAAGGGTCTGACACCAGATCTGAGGGAAGAGGATGTAGAGGATGATGAACTATGTCAAGTCTATAAATTGTGACACTAAGAGTTTATTCACCACAGACCTTTGACTGTAATGACAACTTCAGGGGCGTTAGAGGTGTAGACTGTATTGTTGAATTGGTTTGTAGCCACACAACTATAGGAGCCGCTGTCCTTAGAGGTGGTTCTGTCAGAAGCACAGATCATTATTTTAGTAGCCTTGTAAAAGCACTTTTCAGCATTTTTAGTCTGTGTCATGCTTAGTTTATGCAGTTATTTTTTACCAACCTTACATTTCATTTTTCATTTAATACACTCCACATAAAAATTTATGCTGGAAAATGTTATGCTTCTGGCATACATTTTCCATCAAATAAGCATCTTTCCAAAAATGTCAAAATTCTCCTTTAATAATTCTCACATTTGTCATGTTGTTACTATTCCATTGCATACATTGTAAACCATCACCTAAGTTTTATTAGACACTATTAAGAGTATCTACAGCCACCTAGTAATGCAGCAGCAGCTGTATGTAATGTCTCACTGACCTGTAGATCCACAGATGATTATCTGACTGAATGTGGTGATGAGAATGAGTTATCGGCTGATTATTCAGCAGCCACTTGTAGGTGACATAATTTCCAGCTGTAAGTTTACAGAGCAGCTCCAGCATCTTCCCCTCAAAGGACTCCACTCCATCTGAAACGATGACCTTTGCACCTATCACTGGATCTGCGGGACAAACAAAGCAACTGAATGACATCCTGGTTGTATTTCAAAACACTGTAAAGATCCTGTTTCTAAGAGAGAAAATATTTACTGGTTTATAAAGTTGAGTTTTACATTTTTCTGTTGCATGGATCTGTTGTCTTTATCCAGTAGCTAAACAACACCTAGTTTATCATTAAACCTGCTGAAGGTGTCCAAACATTTCTAGCTGTGGTAACATTGTCTTGTTATTCATAGTGGCCACCACGACGCTCCAGTCTGAAGAAGGCCAACAACTATTAGATTTTTGTCTAATAGAGTTAGAGTTAAATATCATATCTAATAGACTGTAAAACTTGATACATATATCTAAAGTCCCTAGAAAATAAATTCAATTTGAGTTTATATAATTACTGTCATGGTGTCATATGTTGACAAATCATTTAAAAAATAGGGTATAGTTTTAAAAAATTTTGGTTTATGACTAAATTGCTGAAAAACTAATGACACGTCTGTTTTTAGTGATAACTGGCAAATGTTGGCATTTATTCAGCTCAATACACATCTGTCCCAGGGACCACTTTTTGTATACATCCACTAATTTTGTTGTCAAGTGGGTAACTAATTATAATTATATCACTAATTATATAGTAAATTATTGAAAGGTGGTGATTTGTATTTGCACGTTATACATATAAATACCTATAATACTCTATCCTGCCTGTATATGAAAGTCATGTACACATAATACATAATATATTCCTATTAATAGAAACACTCACCAACAACCTTCAGATAATGTGTGTTGCTGACAGTGGCCTCTGTGAAGTTAGTTTTGTTCTGCAGTGTGGCCACACACTCCAGGTTGCCATCATGGTAAGGTTTGATTTTCAGGGGAATTGTTCCCACCTTCCCATCCATGAAGGTGGATTCACCCAACAACTTGGTACGGTTACCCTCTCTAGAAGAGAATGATTAATTAGAGCCATTTTCTGCCATTACTTAATTCATTTTATGGCAGTGCATTAAATTTAGTGTAGTAATACTAACTTGAATAACTGCAGCTGGACAGGTTCATCATTTGGGTGGTCCACAAGGTTACATTCAAATTCCTCAGTTTGATCCACCAAAGCTTCTGAAGGACCATAGAGCTGTGGACGCCCCAGAAGTGACTGACCTGTCAAAAGGTTAAACAAAATGAAATGGTGCAACCACTCAAGAGAAAGATCCACTATCTACAAAATTAAATGTTATTTAATATCACTTTACTGTGAATACACGCAGACACACACACAGTGTAACTAACTTACTGTTTCCTGTGCCACAGCAGCACACACCTGGAGGGACAAAGAAGCAAACAATTAAGAGAGTTTTAAATATTAAGTGTGCTACAGTGCACGGTGTGTGTGTCAACTGGCTTACCTACAATGACCAGAAAGAGGGACACGAACATTCCTGAAGACAAAATTTGTTTTTAATACAACTGTAGGCTTCAAATGCGATCGCACTATGCTGTGTCATTCAGTTTGTTTTGACAGTTTTAAATAGCAAGTTGTAGCACTGTGGGTGACACACACACACACACACACACACACACACACACACTCACTTTGAAACATGTGTAAACGACTGATAGAGGTTTACCACACCTCACTGCTGGACCCACCCTCTCTGTAACATCACAAACTGGATATATTCATGTCATAACTGTAATGGTGTTATATTGTTGGGAAAATTGAAATACCATGTCTGACTGACAAGTGGAGATGATGGCACGATCACCCGCCAATTCATTCATTATCTTTTATAACTTAAAGCTTTTACTTTTAAGGGTAGTGAGGGTATTGGATCTGATTGCAGCTGTCACTGGGTTAAAGACGGGACAGATCATGGACAGATTACCAGACTGGCTTAGGCATTAGACATTGTGGCCCAACAAGCATCATTCTTTTATTTAAGAATTTTATTTTTCTTTGCATAAAAAAAGAAAAAATTAACAAAAAGAAGGAAAAAAGAAAAAGAAAAAAAACACAATATACAGTTGTTTTGCTGAAAACAAAAAATCTTTCACTTTAATTCCATCTTTCACCATCTCCTTACAAGCAACTTGACATCTCAGAAATGGTAATAACTGCATTGCATTCAGAATTATTACTACTTTATTACTAATAGCTTCAGATAAAAAAAATAAAAAAGAAAAACAAATTTACATAAAAAGGTGATCAGTTTGATGAAAGGTGAGGTTCCTCCTGTGTCATAGTGTGATCTCTATGGCCTGAAACAGAGAAAAAGACCCAAAGGACATGATGTCTTCTTATTTAAATCCAGGTGAGTTTGCCAAATTGTGGAGAATTGATTTTACTTTAAAGTTTCTGAAGGACAATATGGAATTTATTTTTACCAGTACACAGTTTCCTAATAATGTGTAATAAGCTAAACATCATAATTTGCTTCTGTTACAGAGAACAGAGAGACAAAGATCATCGTTAGAAACATCTGACATTAGCCGTTAATTTCCTGAGGAAAGAACTAATGTTATTAAAAGTGTTGAAAATCTAAAAAGTAAAAATAAGCAGTGAGCGAAAATGCAAATGCAAAGTCATATTAAGCTGTTATTTATATAAGCATTATATTAAGCATGTGGGAAATCATTAACAAGATACAAAACCCATAAAATAAAGTGTTGCTAATTAGAAGTAATGGATTGCTGCAGCTATGAACCTATACATTTGCAGTTACATATTAAGAAGAAACTAAGAAATTTAAGAAAACTATGATTCAAAATCACTGTCTTGCAGTGTTGGTACCTGGTTATGATTCTGGGCGTCACAGTGTGTAGCGGAAGTATTGGCCTGGTTGCCTTCTAACTGGGATGAGAGTGCAGGCAGTGGGATATTGTCAGAACTGTAGTGGGAAGGTACAAATACGACTGAAGTGGTTGACTTTACTAGTAACAATAAACTTTCTTCAGTCAACTGAGATGAAACTTACTTTGTCGTTGTAATGTGGGCAAGAGCTGCAAAGAAGTGAAAGGAAAAAGCATTTAACATTAGTTCAGTCACACTATTTGAATCAGTGAATTTTCCCTTCACACAGACATGCACACCTTGCTTGTGGTCAAACATCTTGTAAACACAGGCTACACCCACTGCCAGCATCAGAAGAAGAAAACAGCAGAACACTATGGTGATGAGTTCTATGTTGGTCCAAAATTCCTCTGTGAAAGAGCGACAAGGCCAGTAAATTATAACATAGTGTAGCAGCAACATGGAAGTCGTTCAAATATAAATAATCTGATCTTTTTACTTGGTGGTGATGCAGGGGAAGATGTCACTCGAGTCACGGAGTTAAGCATCCTGTCTGATCAAAGTGAAAAATAAGATGTGATAAAGAGCGGCTACTTGCAGAGAGCTAGACAAAAACATCAACACACCACCACTCTGTGAAGATTTAGCTGGAGCCAAAAACCAGAAGCTTAAAGTCTCTTAAGATACAGATAATTTAGATCATCAGGCTCAATAATATGGTCCTCACAGGCATTAATGATAGTTTTAGTTTATAGCAGTTTTAGCAGTTAGCAGTCGTCTGATCTCTTACTTGCTTATGTGAAAGTACATTACACATCCCATCTGGGACGGATGTACTGGTGTTGAATCAGGTCATTGCCTTGGTTACATATACGAACCTCAGGGTGCTCTACCCCAGATGCCACAGCCTTCTATTACAAAATAAAAGCTCTACAGGCATCTCTTTCTAAATTTACATTTATGAAAGTTAAAATGTGAGTTTTAAAATCTGAGTTATGAATGCATAAAGATGAAGGGAGAAAGGAAAAACGAAAAAATAGTGTCTGGGATCAGACAGAGGCTAGCACACAGACACATTAACACATCATGGCTTAGGTGTCCTTAATAGTTAACTTATACTGTAGCTAATGCACAGTTGGTAGGGAGGTCAATCATACTGTGGATTTGTTTGTTTTAAAGTTAAAAAGTGCATTTTTCCTCTAGACAGGCAGTAGACCAAACGCAGTCTCCAGCATTGTCAGATTAATTAAATATTCAATGATGACTCCTAAAATGTTTCACAGTGACCTCAGCATTTAGTCTGGCATCTTTCTGCCCCTGCTCGATTACAGCACAGGTGCCTGCAGTTGGTACGTTGCTTTTATGGGGATGTCCAACTTCACTGATCTAGTTTCAGATTAATTGTTCAATCAAGAGTGGTATCACTCCACCTGTATAACCCTGTACTGTTATTCGACTCCTGGTCTTGATCTTTTCACCTGTAACTTGGACCAGCACAGCTGCACTCTCCACCCGAGGCCCTGACTCATCGTAGCTGTCCCTGACACTGCAGTAGTAATACCCAGACTCCTCTGGGCCTGGTGTAGTGAGAACCAGGGTTCGTCCGTGGTCAGTGAGAGCATAGTGAGCCAATACAGGCTGAAAATGGGAGTGTGCATGTCTCTCAGCAGGAAGGACAGAGTCATTAATGAACCAGGAGACATAGGGGAAAGTTCCTCTGCTGATTTGACATCTGAGAATGATGGCGGCCAGTTTGGAGTCAGCTCTGTACAGATGTTCCACCTCTACTTTCACATCACCTCCAACAGGGACTGTAGGACAGAGATTGAGAGAAAGATTAATAAAAATAAATAAATTAAAGTTAGTGCATCACATAGAGACACATTTCAATTTGTGTAGCTCATACCCACTACCAGAATCACAGGGTCACTCATCAACTCCTGTACTTCAGTTTTCACTTGACATTGTGCTACGCCCATGTCCACTCCAGGGACCATGGGCACGGAGAACCAGGCAGCGGGAAACTCAGTGGCTGTGAAAGATCCCACTTCTTTGTCATCTACTGAAAGAGAGAAATTGACCGGAGGACTCCCTCTAGATGACCAGCAAGTAATGTTGCCTCGATAACTGTCTCCCTCTTTGGAGATGGAGAAAGAGAGCTTCGGTTTTGACATGTAGACTGGTGAACGAATGAAAAGGGGGGCACAGGGTTAATCCAGTTGATGTTAGACAGCAGAGAAACAGAAGCCAGTCATGTATGAATCAGGTGTCTGGGAATGCTTTAGTTAGCGTGGGTTAGGCCCCTTTTTTCCAATCAATGTTACAACTTGCAATGCGGACCACAGTGTGCATTCAACGTTGTAGGAACCATTTAGGGAAGGCGCTTTCCTGTTTCCTGTTTCAACATAACAAAAGTCTCAACACAAAGCATGCCCTATGCAGAGTATGGTGTAAGACTGGACTGCATAAAGTCCTGACCTCAGCCTTTCTTTACCAACTTATGTTTGGTAAAGAAAAATAATGTTTAGTTGTTTATAGGGCACCTTCTAAGTTCAGTATAACATATATAACATGCTGATTTAACAGCTGGATTGCAGCTATTTGGGGATAAACCTAAAATAAATAATAATAAATTAATATTCTGATCTAACACTGGCACAAGGTTTGTGTATATATTCATGGCAATCCTACAAATAGTGAAGACTTTATGCTCAAAGTCTAAATCATTCTCAAAGGGCTGAATTGAGTAAAGTTATACAGACTAATTCTCTTCACCAGTGTCTGTACTAAATTTCATATTGATCCAATATTTGAGATGAGTCTATTTCAGTTCCAGTGACCCACAGTTGTGCAACACCGACATCTGCATCCAATGAGCAACAACAGCAACTGCTAGCAAGGTGTTCACAGGACTATGCAACATATATTCTGTATGTACCTTTGACCGTCAACTGGACATCTGCGCTGCTGGAAAACCTGTTGACGTCCTGCACTCTGGACCAGGCAATACAAGAATAGTGCCCAGCATGCTCTGGGGTCACCTGCTCTATCACTAACTTGTCCCTGGTGATGTTGAAAAAGGAAGACATTGAAGATGTTATTTCTTTCATGTTGAAAAACCAGATGTATGAGAGATGGGAGCCTTTAGAGACAACGCAGCTCAGGTTGACGTGTGACCCCTCGAACACAACTGGGGGGAAGGGTTCAGAAGTCACTCTGGTGTTTGATGCTGGAGCTACAAATGAAAGAGTGATATGTGCTTAAGGAGGGAAGGAGGAGGTGAAGCTTGACAGTAGCTGAAAAAGAACAGAAAGATGAAGAAAGATAAGTGTCACTCACTGACTACAGTCAGCCTGATGCTGTTGCTCACTCCTGTGCTTCCTTCAGTTGTTGCCTTGCATTGGTATGAACCTTCTGATGTTGCAGTGACCTTTATGTTGAATGATGCAGGTTGGTCTGCTTGGAAATGAGTTTGTGTGGCGATCACAGCACTGTGATCACTACTGTCCTGCATCAGCTCATAGGTGACTGGAAGTGGAGAGTTATGTGCAAAACACCGGAAAAGCACCCTGGTGTTAACGTAAGCCATGTCAGGGCCAGTTAGCACTGGGTGAATAGAGACTGATCCAACTGAATAAAGACATGAAACAGTAAATGGTTTAAGGGAAGGGTTGAAATTTATTCATAGCAAGTAATAAACAGGGTGCAGATACAGTCACTAAACTACTAACTACTTTTACTTGTATGCTATGCGATCAAAAAACACAAAGAATTAACAGCACTGTGTAATGAAGCAAATATTTGAGTTCAGCAAACTTACTTGTCTTGACAAACACATGTGTCAGAGCTGAAAAAACGACACATTGCAGTAAGAACATTACTCCATTAAATAATTCATTTGTGTCAACATTTAAAATATAATCACTCACCCAAAACTGGCAACAAAGAAAAATTCTGTAGCTTCTTCATGTCAGTACTCTGTGTCTATCTTTGACATGGTTTCTCTGCCTTCATTGTATGCGTGTGGTTCTGTGTGTGTGTGTGTGTGTGTGTGTGTGTGCGTGTGTGTGTGTGTGTGTCAGAGTCAGGGGTGTTACACAAGTGTTGCAAGTAGATAACATGACGCTGCATGTTTGGCTTCATTTTAATGGCCTGTGTAACACTGAACATAAATAAGGCTTACAAGCATTCACAAACCACAAAGATTGTAATGGGCATGGAAATAGTTACAGTTCTTTTAGTATAAGTTAAGTTACATTTTAGAATATAGCTACATGTATGTATGTCCACATATCTAAGTCTGTTCATGTACTGAAAATCTTTATTTACACTGAAAAAAAGTATAGATCAGTTTATTTGTGAAGGAGCCAGTCAGTCCCCATGACTGAGGGGATTGTGCTCTTCACTGGGTACAGGACAAACTCTGCGGGGGTTCCTCCGACTTCTCAGTATTGTGGCATGCTGTTTCACCAGGAAACGTTTATCAGAGCTGCTCTGTTGGGGAGACACATATATATTTTGACATACATAAAATGCACACAAAGGCATACCACACTGACTAGCTCAGCTTTCGTTCTGTGCCTTTGTAGATAAAGTATGTACTGTAAGTTTTTTAGTTTACCTACCATAATTAGCATGTCTTTCAGTCTCTCAATGGCCCTCTGGTTGGCTCGTCCACGTGACACATATGAGGTTAAGATTATACTGAGGAAATAGCATGTTTTTCGTGTCACATTCAAAGACAAATACAAAACATCAAAGTACTGCACGTACGTAAAACAGCATGTATTCATTGATATTGTTACTTTTACACAGTACAAGTACAGTATGTACTATATGTGACTGTACACATGTTAAGTGTTTAAATCGCAGTACAATAGTTTTCCTTGAAAGTGGAAAGACTTGTCAAACATAGAGCAGCTGTTTGCTATATTGTGAACTTGGGCTTATTGTCTATTTGCATTCTTACATCTCAGCTAGTATGAGCGGCAGGGCAAAGGCCTCAGAAGCCAGGTAGCGGATAGTATTCTGTGCCAGGCTGGGGAGACTGTCCACACACACTGCTGTCACATTAAACACAGTTTCTCCATTTCTAAATGGACCACAGGCAGACCTAGAGAGGAAACAGAAGGAACAATGTTCAGGAGATAAAAGTAAAAGAAACTTAAGGGTGCAGTGAGAACTAACACATCCATGCAGTGTCATGGTTTCCAGTGTTGTCTCTGCCATATTTGGTCATTTCCTGTCCATCGTCAACGCTGACCATTTGCACTTTATGCTTCCTGTTTCTTTAGTCCCGAAAAATCCTCCTGCCCAGTTTCTGACAGTTCTGCGAGTGAGTATTCTTGTTTTAACTGCCAGAATACTTATATAATTTGCAACTGGCTCCTGATAACATCTTGTTTTCAGGGGTCACACTACCTGCACACGTGGTCTCCCAGTACTCACCTGTTACAGTTTCCCTCATGTGCCAACAACTGTTTTACATTTTTAATAAACAGTCTTTTAACGCATTTGGAATGAAATCGTTTGCAGTGTTGTGAACAACTATGTGTTTTGTAACTGTCAAACTATAAAATAGCAGAGTTACAGTAAAAATAGGACATATTTATATATTGTTCAACCTGCTCTCTTGTTGGTAGAGGTGGAAGCCCAGTGTGGAGGCAGCCATTAGGAGACCAAGCAGCAACATAAAGTGGAATAAGACAGAGGAGTTGGAACCTCGAAACAGCCGCTTCTCTGCCACACAACACCGCAGGACAAGGAACTGAAGACAGTGTTAAAGAG
>OMLM01020391.1:43039-77704 GCA_900302695.1 Helostoma temminkii | reverse complement strand
CACACACACACACACACACACACACAGACACAGACACAGACAGACACAGCTGGACTTGACCCCCATTCTGCAAACGTGCCATGTGGTTGAATAATGGAGTCAGACGCTTGCTGAGATAAATACTTGATGGTCCACTTACACTACATTTGCAGTGGGTGATGACCAGCCATTTACACACACACACACACACACACACACACACACACACACACACACACACACACACAAACTCTTACCGTTCCAGTAAAGAAATCTAAAACTGAGTCATTCACTCCATACTTAAGATCTATAAGAAAACAACACAACAGAGTATTTTAGGAGTCTGCATCCAGTTGTGCTTAATTTACTGTAATATTTTAATTTAATATTTAATTTCTGCTGACTCACCGCTGTAAATCATGTTGCGTTTGGGATTAACTATTGTCGGCCCCAGAATGAAACCACAGATAAGAGCACAGTGCAGCAGGTTCATATAAATAAGATATCGGAAAAAAACAAAATAGGCCTTCAGGCCTACTCCAAACCTGCCTGAAACATATCAAAGGTAAACATACACACAGAATTAACACGTGCATTAACACAGAGCTGCAGCATGAAATTATTCTGTGCCACTTATTTTTTATCACAATATCAATATCAATACAAAGTCCATATACAGTAACTTAGTGCTGCCATTTCTCACCCTCAATGACGTGGAGCATGTGCTGCCATGGCAACAGGCCTGATAGAGCTTCACCCATCTGTGCCCATGCCCGCTTCCTTTTGATGCTCTGGCTCCGCCACCAGGATTTCCAAAACCCAATATTGCGGAGATGCATCTTCCTCCTCTCCCTAATTAGAGGTTTAATTAATTAATTGATACCCTTTAATCTTAATCTTAAGATTTAATCTTAACTAAACACACATAAAAATATAATTAACACAATATTTAATTAGAAATGAAACATAAAGTTAAATTGTCAAATGCTTTACACTATCACACTCTGATTTTACTCCTTATTAAACCCATTTGCTAGCCATGGGGATGTCTAATCTGCCCTTGACAACAGTTGTATTGTCTTATGTCGCTCTCGTGTCTGGCAAATATGTTAATTATGTCATCAATGGTAACTGGCTTTAGGACAAATTATGACACACAGCCTGTTTCACAGAGGTTTGGTGTTCGGTAGGCAGTGAAGGTCAATGGCTCTAAAGTAACAATATTGTAGGATCCAACTGGAGCTTGAACCTTAATAACAATTAAAAGTCAGAATATTTTACATAGAAAACTTATCAAAGTAAAGCATTTCATATATATAGTATATATTTGTCGACTGGCTGCGTATCAATGCAGGCATGCTTTTCAATTCTCTATTGTCTCCATGTCTCAAAGAAGCTTTGTATACTAGAACTAAGGGAAGGTACTCGACATGACTGAAACAACATGGTGATTGTTTGACAACAATGTGTGTGTCCACTTATTCACGTACTGGGATTTAAAAACTGATGTTCCTAAATTACCAGTTGTATATAAATAATTAAAACAAATATTTAATGAAAAAAATTAATGGCAATGTTTAAAATTTATTTTTATATTAAGTGTTCCCACCTGGCATCTCTCTTTGCCTGAATACACACAGTGAGGTTCCTTAGTGGCTGCATAGACGACTTATCTCTCTGTCCTCTGAGCAGGTGGTCATGGCTGGACTCCTCCGCCGCTGGGCCACCCTCGTAGGCCTCACATGGCCTGGTCTGCTCGGGGCGGGAAGCCTGAACACTGGGCAGCTGGTCAAATATCTCTGTCTGATAGTACTCACAGGAGTCTGTTGACAGGGTGGAACAAGTGCTCTCCTCTGTGGCGAAAACGTCACATTTATGTGACACATAAACAATTACAATGCATGTGTGCATACAAGCTGTTTTACTTGACTGAGTTTGTCTGTGTGTGGAATTGCATGCAATTGTTGATCCACAGATCATTTTACTACTTAATTATTGAATCACTTTGTCTGAAAATTGTGGAAAATGCCCAAGATGAAGTCTTCTTCAATGTCTTGTCTTGTTCATACAGCAGAAATACTCTATCTACGACACTTCCTTCTAAGTGTAATATTTTTAGTGACACCATAATGTGATACGAAGAGCAAAAATAAAAGAGGCTGACTATTACCACTGAGCCTAATTCAAGCAAAGCATAGGCTAAACATTACCACTGTTGCTTTACAGTATTAAAATAATGTTGAATTCATGTTGCTGTAAATATGTTTTTTTGTTTAATGAGATAGTAGAAGTTATATAAAGGTGGACTACAGTGTATATTATGTACTGTGTGTGTACCATTCAGTGTAATTGCACATGCATAACATATTTACAGAGACACTGTTACATAAGAAAGTGGTCAACTCTCACATTTAATGCAAATGCACATTTGTATTTCTTGTATTGTGTTTCGCATTGTTCGTCTTACCTGATAAGAGCCTCATGAAGTTTGTGGCATTGTGCTCCTCCATTTCTTCTCCCTGAACTTCCTCATTAATAAGAAACTTTCATACACACAGTCTTCTCACTAGGTAAAAAGTTACTTCCGCATGTGCATTTAAATATCCTGTTGTTCTGCCCCTCCAGCAGCGTCGCGCTGAAGACCCCAGAGTAGCTGAGCTGGAGTCGTTTTAGTTTCTCTAATCCTGTTAGTTTGGCTCACTTTCTGGCAGGTGGAGCAAATGTTAGATTGGTCCACAGTTAAACTGATTGTGGCTGAAATTGACAGCTCACAGGAAATCACATGACAGGATGTAAAAACAGGAGTTGTATGTTATCATGCTATACAAAATATCACAATGTAACAAGACAGATCCACACATACACAGAAAACAAAGGAGAAAACGTGGAATTAATTAGATGAACAAAATACTGGGCAGGTTGGTAAGGCCAGTAACTGCACACTGAAAACAAATAACTCTGAGGCTGGGGATACCTACCGAAAGGTACAGAGAGAGGAAGACAGAGAGGAAGAAACTACAACTACAGCAGTAAGAAGACACAAAGCTAATGACACAGTGGTGGCAATGGATAGCAAAAGGAGAGGAGAGTGGGTTTTACATTTTAATCCTCAATATATTTTTCCGCAGTTAAGTAGGAAAATGAGTTTAAGACATGCAATGAGCCATAAATTAAACTTTCCTTAAATCAGGCAAGTCATCATCTAGCTTTTTCACTGAAATTAAATGTTTCAGTTGCCTGACAATGCTTAAAAGACTTCCCGATCATTTGCAAACCATGTTTGAATCTAATTGGCGTGGGTATGAAGCAGAAATGCTCTTTACACCCACTCTCTGTACACCACAAGGACTTCTGAGGCTTCCAGTCAGCGTCATTTATGAAGAAACATGACCACAGGTGCAATTTCTTCTGAGCTATTTCAAAATACGTGTGATGCTCTTAAGAGGAAAAAAATGTTCAGTTTAACCATGTGCTGGATAAGCAGTAGTGGATGACCGATTTAAAAAAAAAGACTGGTGTTTTAAAAAAATACAACACTAAAACAACACTTTACTTACAGCTACAGGGATATGGGCAGAAAATTGTACTTAAAGAATTAAAAGTAAATTTACAGAAAAATCATTTAAGATTAAGCTTAATCCATAAAAATAAAAACTGGGTAGGTGCTCAATTTTGGGGTTTGCTTAAAGCAACTTGCAACTTTTGCTAGCTTGATAGCTAGGGTGTGGTAAGGTAGGTGCTCTTGAGTTTACAGGAAAACACAACCACAATACTGTGAAGTAACAGGTGGATTTGTATTGTTAGACTCTTCATATATGTCGTACTGCTAGAAAGGACTTTTCAACTTTCAGTGTGAACTCGTCATTTGTAGATAATTTCCATGTCACTTGTTTAAAACACTGGTCAAACGCTTGAGTTTCAGCATAGTTTCAGTAGAGAAACTCCGATGGCACGATTCCCACTGCTGATAGGACTGAACCATGCGTGCCATCCCTGCTGGGGGCCGCATATACATTGCCCGTTCACCAATAGTGGATAATTACGGTGACTGAGTTCAGTCATTGGTTGAGTAGCACAACTATCGACATCCTAACTGTGCATTTATAGTGTAACAGAAAGATTTAGCTGTCAGTTTTACAGTTTCGTGTCGAATGAATGGAAACACAAAACCCCTCAGACACAATGGTATCTCCCCTGCAGTCGGCTTCAATATTTTGACTGACGTAGTGACAGACGCAGACTCAACGGTTTGTCAAGTCATCGGAAAGGTGAGTGAAAACTTTGACCAGATTAAAACACTAAATGTCGGTAACTCGCAGTCTGACTTCTTTAAGACAGCTCGGTTTTTATAATATCGTCGAGATAAACTTTTGTCATGTTTCTGAAACTCATTGACAAACCTGTAGCCTGCGGTTGGTCGTTATTAACCAGTTGGTTTTAAGCTTAAGTTGAAGCTTAACGTTAAGTTAACCAGCTAGTTGAGAACAAGTTGCATGTTTTCAATTAACACATTGTGTTAATTTGTCCTGTGTCGCTCTGAGATGTGTGCTTGTTAACCCGAGATTCAATCTCGGGTAAACTTTTGCCGTGCATTGTGCAGAGACGAAATCTTTTGTGGTGAGACTTTTAGCTACCAGTCAACACTAACGTTGGTTACATTTTTGCAACAGCTGTATTGTAGCACAGAAGTTTCAGTTTTCTCTGTTGTACAGTTTATGGACGTGGCCAACACAAAACCTATAATTGTGTGTCCTTTATTCCGAAAGAAGGCGTGGAGACAGTATTATTGGCCTCGGTGTGCGGTAACCATGTAATTGTGTTTATGCATGCCTGGCTGTGTTAGAGACAGCAGAAGTGGGTTAATAACTCTGCCCCCTAATAGCATCATGCTTTGTGTTGAAAAACAGAATAGTAGTAATAATTTATGTCCATCCCACCACATCCTTCTAGGACAAACTATGATGCCTAAGATAATACATCAGTATATTGAATAACTTGATGTCACTGTAGCCCTGTGCCTCACTTCTCTCTGTTGGCTTTTCTCAGCACTCTGGGAACTGATTGCCTTGCAACTGCTCAAAGCTATCGTGATGAACACATTCCTTTACCCTCCCTTCCTTTTACTCCTATGTTCACATTTAATGACATGTTTTCTGTTTCATCCTCTGGAGAGTTCCTGCCCATTTATGTGATGTCAGTCAGTGTTTTTGTTTGAGGACTTCATTATGACTAGGTAATACTGCTCTTCTAGTGTGTTTTTTTTTTCTGTTTATTATTTCTTATTTCCTGTTTTGAAGCAACAGTAATCCCTAATGAACTTGTAACCCACCCTAAAATAACAGTGAGTCAGTCTGTATTCTGATATCCCCTTTTTGTTTTCCCACCGTATTTTATTTGGCAGTCGTATAACTTAAGTCAGACCCCCAGTTGAGCTATGTTGAGTGCTTGTCCCACCCCCACAATTTTCTGGCCTGAATATTGCTTCAATATTAATAATGAGGACTCGAGCTATGAAGTGTTGTATAAACCATTTGTTTCAGTTTCTACACTCTTCAGAGATCATGAAAAAACATATGGAATAGGAAATGGGCACTTAAGGGAATAGTAATGTGATCTTGGAAACTGCAAGTAATGTCTGAACAGGGTTTGAACATGCTAGAAGGAAGAGCACATTGTGGTAGAAGCTTGTTTTTTAGCTGTTCAGTCAGTGTGTTGGCTGGCATCCAGAGCTGTGCCCTGCTTCATGAATGCAAAGCAGATGGACCTCCACCCTAAATAAAATCCTGGATCTTGGTCCTGTATCTGAAATACACACAGAGATGAATGCAAGTGTACTGATTAAATCATGCACTCATTGTGTGTTGCTTTCAGCAACTTTCCATGACTCATTCACACTGAATACACACAACCAGCTTGTATGTGTGATGCTCTTGGCAGTGAGTGTGAGTGGATACTTTACTGTGTGGAACATGTTAGGGAGCCTCTCGCTGGGTTACGAATTTATTAAGTGCTAGTAAAGCAACAGTTTAATTTAAGGGGATTTTTTTCCTTCATGTATCCAGAATGAGACAAGCACTTACATGCGTACATGTAAGTGCAAAGTAGTAGCTCTGCTCGGATGTACATTCTCAAATTCACAAATACCATTTTGTACTACAAAATCTTAAACTCTTAGCTGTGAGGTACTGTAATTGTACAGATGTTTTCAGTTGAAAGTCACATGACTTCTGCTGTTTGGAAAAACCATGTCTGTTGTAAGTGCTTTTAAACAGGATGTGGAGACTGATGTTTAATGTAAGCTAATGATATAGTTAACATTATAGGTTATAGACATTGCCACACAAGGTTTAGGTAGACCAGTTGTCAATGGTGCTACAGGGCACATTGCCAGGATAGGAGATTTCAAGGACTGGTAAAATGCCATTGTTGGTTCTCTTTAATATAACATGATTGTCACTTGGCCTCAGGTGGTAACAGTGACACACCTGAAAGACAGAAAGATCCACAACACACAGGGAGTGCTAACGACCTCTGACTCCACAGTGTTTATGAGCCTGCAACTCCAGCCGGTCAGTCAAAATATGGGAAAACCATGACCTGGATGACTGAGAACCTTCACAGACATGATAGCCTAAAGAAATTAGTCAATAATGGTCATTTTAAAATCAACTTGCCACCAAAAAACTGATGACTGAAGGCTGTTGTTATAGTGGACATCACACACGTAATAGACTCTGAGAAGATTTGGCTGGCCTAACCGTTCAAATCTTTTTGTTGGGACAGTCATATGTATGGATTATATTCCAGCTGCCTGTAAGTAACAGATGTCACGAGAAGTGATACTTCAGGACAAAGTCCATTCCAGTATTCTGAAAATGTGATACTGGCAGTGGTGGTACTTGTTTTCTGTGGTCGCAAAGGTACCAAAAGCTCCTCAGTAGCTGTCACAGAATGCGATCTCTGGCACTGACAAGCAAATAACCTTACAAGTGTGATGTGTTGTTAAAGGTAAGAGAAGAAGAAGGATGATAAAGCTAACATCAACATGTGGGATGGAGCAGGTGCGGCGACAGGTCCGCCAGACAGCTGCGACTCCGAAAGTCGCGTATGGAGATATTTTTATTCTGAGCTGCGTGATAAGGGACAAGTTATTGACTAAGTTGCCAAACACTACAAATGGTGTCTCAGAGCTTTTAAAACGAAAAAAGAAAACATATCAAACTTAGCTGAAGCAAAGCACATCAGGCATCCAAATATGAGATATAATATCCAAATATAAGACTTGAAGGTGGGAGCTTCTCTTGTTACCTAATTTTCGGCAGACAACGTGTCATTAAACTGTGTTGTTGCTGTAGTGTTTATGGACTGCAACACAGCTGCATCTCTTTAACAATGCTCTGCACACAGTTTTCACAAAGGCTAATGTTAGCTTGTTTAGGCTAACTGCTTTAAAATAGTTAAACAGAAAGTTTGTTGTGGTATCAAAATCAGTATTTAGAATTTGAGTGGTATTGGTGACAGCTACTAGATGTCTAGTAATGTGACTTCCTTTTTCATTTGACTTATATTTTAGTGGGCACGGGCATGGTGTAACGTTATCAGTCATACTCGCTAACCCGTAGCTCTTTTAATTCTTTCTGTCTCTGAATTGCTTTGCTAAGGTGGATGTGTTGGCTTTAATGGGTTTTCATATAAGGTTTGAACCACCCTATAGGTTTGATGGGTGTGCTCTGTCTGTCAGATAAGTAAACAAAATACAGCCAGACTTCCTTCATAAGTTTGCTTTGTCTATGAGCTCTTGCATCTGCAGCCATGCTTGTCATTGAAAGTTCTGCATCTGGGTGGCACACCCACTGTGCCTGCAGCAAGTGGAAACAGAGTGACACACGCACACACAGAACTCAGGAAATAAAGGTCTTATTATACCACTGTCACAAGCACAAGTACTCATAATCCATGAGATATATTAGCTTTTTATTTGCAGGGATTGTGATACCTTTCCAGTATCAGTATACGGATACGTTTCTTATGTAATACTTCTCATTCAGTTCAAAACGTTCTGCTTTGGTTATTGATATTAAACCATGCAAGAAAGACCTTTAGACTCCTACATGTTTACCCTGGAGTTACTTGTAACTTAATCCCGTTTGTATTAGTATTGTTTGAAAAACCTGACTCTAGTTTACCCTTCAGAATAACTAAGAATGATGGAGGTTCACATATGTAAGATTGTGTCCATGTCCAAGTCCTACAACTTGGACATTAAAGTGATATTAAGTCTATTTTTAGAGTAGCTGTTGTTTAAAGCAGTTTATTGGAGCAGGACTTGTAGGATAGTTGTAATCTGATTTATAATACATACTAGTTTTCCTATTTACAATAATGAGGAGTCCAAAACATTAGAGATTAGATTGCATTAGATTGTACAGGTGGTCATAATGTTATGCTCGATCGGTGTATTACTGTCTTTTATCTTTCAAGAGTTTCTGTTCTGTTCCATTGTGAAAGGGTCAGATAAATGAGATGTAGAGATTTTATTGGTCACTAAAGAAGATTTGCTATATTATTTTCTTCGAACATCACACACCACTGATGTTTGGTTTAATGGATGATGTGAATATGCTTTAAAATTGGGACATGTGCTCTCTGTGTTCTTGATAAAAGTTGCAGTTTTTGCACAAAACTGAGGCTGGAGTTTTGGACTGAAGTGACTTTGGCCTTTAAAAACAGGATTCAGTATTCTTCCTCTGAATATCCCATGTATGACACACTGACTGTGAACTCTGACAATGCATCATTCTGTCTCTGTGCATGAATATTCATTTCACTGGTGACACTGCACCATCTGACTCGACACTGCACCACCTGACTCTTAGTCCTTAGTCACAATGGAGTTCTCATAAATCTGGACAAAATTACGTAGTTTCTCATGACATTTTTGACTTGCTCACTGAATGTTGACAGCCTGCAAAAATGGATACAGAGCAAGCTGTTCACCTAATATGGCTTTAAGTGATTATAATTGCATACTAATTTATTTATTCAGACACCACCATGAAACTCTAGATAGACAGTCATGTATATAGCCCTCAAAGGTTCCTCATGTTTCAGTAAAAATGCACAGACAGGCTGTAGCATGACTGGAGCATTCAGATTCCAAACAGGTCTGATGGCATTTGTTTCCTTTTATCGCCAGCCCACTGATCTCCAACCTCTCTCTGCTGTTCCCTCCCTCCCAGGCAGAGGAACGAACACCATGGTGGGAGTGAAGCGCAGGTCTGAACAGGTCAGGGTGTGATCTTTTGTCAGGGAAGAAGAAGAATGGCTCAAAATGTTAACTTTGACCTGAACCACCCCCTCATGGAAGCTGGACTAGAGTAAGTGTACTCCCCTATATCGCATTATGTTGCTCCTATTCTATTTATTGGTTTTTCCTGTTTAGTTTTCTGTTTTCAGCGTACCTGCTTAGTATGAATGCCATGAGAGTGGGAGGAGAGTAAGAAGCAGCGCTGACAGGATTAGTTGCCTATGTGAAGTCTTGTTTAACACTAAACAGGAAGGCAGTTCACAATGTGCATTATCCCAGGGCTTTCTTTTATGTTTTGCCATGTTAGCAACCTTCTCTCCATTGTCTCGGTAGAAAGTGTGTGTGTGTTTCTGGTGACTGAGTTTTAAACTATTGCAGTGAGGACACTTTGGGATATTTAGGACATTTTTTGCTTTAGATTTAGGTTTGGAATGGGGTTAGGCATTGATTTTTGATGGTAAAGCATTACAAGGCATGGTGTCCTCCCAACTATAGAAAGCTATGTGTTTTTGCGTGTCCCTGTCACAGAAAACGTTTTTGAAAACAATACAGCCCTGATTGTACTCTGTGCGGAAGATTTCCTGTACTCTCAGGAAGTACAGTAAGTCAAAGGGAGATAGAAGTAGAAGTAGATTATTTCTTTCCTTAGACTTTCTTTTTCTTTTCTTTCATTGACAGTATTATTAAATAAGAGAAGAATTTTTGTCTTTGTCTTTGAGTCCAGACAAACCTGTATCACCCTCTTCTCATTTTCACATGCTTATGTCCATGTCTTCCTCTGTCAGGAGCCCAGCGGATGAGAACAGTGTCCATGACTCATTTTACAGGCTGATAGCAGAGCAAAGCCAGGATGAAGAAATGTCTCATGCCTTCGAGCTGCAGCAGCTGCAGCGAGACCTGGATGAGGAAGGCCAAGGTAATCTGTGTTTCAAAGCACATATGTAAACATGTCTGCAAATATAGAAGTGAATTTGTACAAGAGCTAAGTACTGTTGATATTCTGACAATAAGAATGTGTTTTAGTGTTATTGTGATCTAGTGTCTAAAGCTCAGGTTCACTTTTGTGCAGACTGAGCAAAAACGTGTTAGCGTCTTTAAAATTGGTTTTGGTCATAATGTCCCTGCAACTAATATCACTGATCAAGGTTAAAAAAGGTGATGATGTTTGATTTTCTCCAGCAGTTTTTTTTTCTCTTTTATCCTACAGACAGTGTGGCCTACCTGTCCAGTCCTGGCCATGACTTTGAGGAACAGAACCAGGGCAGAAATGATATGGAGTCGGAGAGTGATGAAAGACAGACCGACCCCCTCCTGGATGAACGCTGGTCCTCAGCCACCTTGAAGATTCTGTCCTCTATGCCCAGTCGCACCATTGGTGGGTCCTGCAGAAGACCAGTAAAAACACTGATGCTCAGAGAGGACGATAAAGAGTTAAAAATACAGAGTCAATATTGCTGAAAAAAACCCCAAATTGCTTTGGTTAAAATAGTCCTTTACATCATTGTCTTTTCAGATTAGACACTGTTTGCTCTGCGCTCACCACAGAGGTTGGGTGCAGTGGCGGGGGGGAGAAACGCAGAAACGCAAACCGTGGGCACCAGTCATTAGGCAACAAAAAAAATACTTGAAGTGATCATGTGTTTGTCTGTAAATCAGCTGTAAATCAGTAGACGAGCTGCGGCAATAAAGAGGCTCTGAGTCCATGAAATCCTAAAACAACGACAGGAAGTGATTTTAGGCTGATTCAGGAGCTGCAGCTGTAGCTTGGCTGTTTTCAGTTGTACTTCAGGCTGAGTTGGGACCAATTTGACATCTTATTGACGAGATTAGCACCTGAGCTTACAAAAATGAGGACCATCTTTCTGCGTTTCAACAGACCCGTCTGCATGGAGCTGTCAGGTTCTCTGTGATTGTAAGCACCAAGTTGAGGTCACAGAGCACAGCAGGACTTGAGCAGCAGGAGTGGCCTTGCGCTGCGCTCAGCTCAACAGAACGCCGATGCGCTCTTGCGCCGAGCAAACACATAGAAGTGAATAGGATTTTCAGCGCAGCGGTGCGCCACTGCGTCATATCTGAAAATGCCTTTAAACCCAAAGTGACAAATCCTGAACAATATGTTTTTTTTAATGTTGATTTTTACCTTAATGGAAGGTTTTAGGACTTCATGTCTTGATGCACATGTTGAACTATAAAAACAGAGTTTCATGGGGAAGTTTGTCATCTTCCTGTCACTATATGTGGCAGATCAGGTGGTTTGTTGTGTTTGTCATGATGGTTCGATTCAGTAGATTTTCATCATTATATCCTGTCCATATTATATTCCCTTTGCTGTGCCATATTTTCTGGTGTAAAATTTCAGCCTTAATTGCTGATAACTTTATCTTTTAGTACTTCTTCCATATTGACATGCACATAAAAAGCAGTTTAATTGTATATGTTGGTGTGTTCCCCTGTAAAAATGTTTTTATTTTGGCAGCATTGATTTCCTGCATCTTCCACTTATTTACTTCAATGCACAGTAGATTACAGTAACATGTTGTTTTGGCAGGTATTTCAAACACTTCTAGATTTGTTTAAAATTTGTTGGACTGGCAAGCTTTGCGCCAAATTAAATTTGGGGCACTCCATTTGCTTAGCAGTTAAGACACTGACTGTGGATGGCTATAATACTTGTTCGAGTAACCGTGTTGCCCCTGTCTGTCTCTCCCTCATTCTGATTGTACTGTTAATGCAGATCTGGCATTTTTTTGCCTCATATTCTCTTCCTCTGTCAGGCCGCAGCAGGGGAGCCATCATCTCTCAGTACTACAGCAAGACTATGCAGCTACGGAGACGCAGGCAGAGCAGACCTTCCATTCGAGACTTCTCTCGCTCTGCCAGACCAAGCATACGAGGCTATGGCATGGAGGCAGACTGTACAGACGCAGAGGGTGGAGAGAGTAAGGAGACAGTAGAATATAAACTAATCTGTTTTTGACAAGTCTGTAATGTAACTTAAAGTTATGTGTGTGTGTTTCTTATAGTGAGTAAAAAGGACCGTTTGGTGAACAACCTACGGAACCTGTCAGTGGGTGACAGAGTCCGGATGCTCAGAGCGATGCCTCTTAGTATGTCTGCGAAAAGTGAGCTGAGGTACCTGTGATCCTTGTTCTAATTACTGAGACTTAAATTGTGTATTTACTTAGGAATATAATTCTTATTATGTCTGAATTTTCCTTGTTGCTTTTCTGTTTACAGGAGTTTAGCATTAGGTAATGAGAATCGCACAACTTCTGGCAGTGAGATCATCTGTTGCAGTCACCTCAAAGATCGCATTATATGTGTGAGTCGTTAATGCCACCAGAAACATCTTTCTGTTTTAAGCTTTCTGTGTTTTTACACACACTGAGACGGTCTGCCTCTGGCAGGGTATCTTAAATACTGTGACAGATCTTCTTTGTGGTGACTTCCAAGTTCCACAGCTTGGACCTTGGTTGTGATGATCAGTTGACAGCTAGGATGACGGAGAGGACTTTACTAGCTTTGCCCTTTGTACTCGGTGGGAATTTTTATGTCATAATTAGCTCATCTGTCTAGACATATTTTCATTGTTGTTCCTGTTTTTACGAAACCCATGATTAAATGTACGTAAATGAGTCAATATTAACAAATATTATGTCTCTAAAATGATAAGTAGGACACAATAACACAAACACTCTTCTTTAAGGCTAAAAATGGTTTTCAGTGGGTATTTCCTATAGGTGTTGTTAGACAGTGCAATCACTCTGTTGATCAAGCGTTTATGGCTCTGAGAGTACACTTACAGATGTCAGATGTCAAAAATGAAACCATAAACATGTGTGTGCACTTCAAGTGTGACCATTTTCAGTAGGACATGGATAAGTGTCTGTGTCACCAATTCTCTTTTCTTCCACAATGTCTCCTATTAGGCTGCGAGACGAAGTTGGTACAGCTGGCTGTCCTTCCTGCATTCCCTCCAACTATGGCAAATGGCACTCAAGAGAGTGAGCGGGCGTTTTGGCAGTGGAGTACTGTCATACTTCCTTTTTCTTAAGACCCTACTCTTCTTCAACCTCTTCCTGTTTCTAGTGACTGGTGCGTTCTTGGTGCTGCCTCAAGCAGTGCATCCTCCAGTGCTGCCCACTGTGAACCGTTATTTTAATGGACTAGAGCTTGTCACTGGAGCGGTAAGCTGTGTTCTGTTGTGACGTTAATGCAACAGCTTTATTCACCACATCCTTCATGTGAGATCAGAAGATTTAGATGCATGTGATGAGTTGCCCTGACTCTTAAAAATTGGCTTGCTTTTCTTGGACATTTGACCTTAATATCCAAAATGACATATGCTTGACAGTAGACAACCTTCTACTTTAAGACCCATACACAAAAACATGATTTTATTACACCACGACATAAGCAACATAGTGCTCAGCTTGTGTTTAATAACTTCAAATCTAAAATATTTGCCATATACTGTAAGTAGTATAAATCACAAGGTTGTATTTTCATCTTTGAATTTATTTAGTCTCAATGCTATGCCACGTAAAACTCAAAGCTGACCAATCCCTCTCCATTTCCTTTTTCCTCAGGGCTATTTCTCAGACACTGTGATGTACTATGGATACTACTGTAACTATACACTACGTGGAAGTTGCAGAGATAATAGAGGAGGGCACAATATCTCCAGTGGAAACAGGCCTGACTGTCTTTCAGCGCACCTCCCTTACAACATGCCTCTTGCATACTTCTTCACCATTGGAATGGCCTTATTTTTTACATGTATCATCCTTGTCTACAGGTACAGAGTTCTTTGAGAGGAGCTTAGAAAGCCTTTAAACTATATCAATACTATACAAACACAACAGGTGTAAATTATCTGCCTTAAATGTGACTACATTGGTTATAAATTGTGATGCATTTTTATATTTCATCTCTCAAAAGCATGTCAAAGTCGTTTGGTCAGAGCTTCCGAATCGACAAATCACAAAATATCCTGGCCATGAAGGTCTTCTGCTCCTGGGACTTCAAGGTCATCAAGGAGACCTCTGTCAAACTCATGTCTGAAAATATCTGCATTCAGATCCAGGTACATGTAAAAAAACACATCCTCCTTCTGCCTGTGTCTGATTCCGATTATTTGGATGGGTGAGCAAATACTTTTGGCAATATAGTCTATCTTCCAAAGGAGTAAAATTTCTCTGCCATGTATATAAGTAACCAGGTTTTTGATCGGCTTTTTACAAGAGCACACTTGCAAGACAATGGATGCATTCTACTACTCTCATTAGAGAAGAGCAGTTGGATGAAAGGGAAGATCATTAAATGGAGTAGTGCTGCCTCATTTTAAATGAAGTCTACCCAAAATCCAACTAAACTGAAACTACACAAAGTGTCCCATCTAAATACATCATATTTTGCCGTGTATGTCTTTAAGTCAGTCAGTTTGTGCTTTGAAAAGGGACACTGCCGGTCAGCTTCCTGTCTTTAGACAGTTAAAATTTTATTTGGGAACCATGCTTCCCAAATAACTCCAAGGTAGAGGAGAAATCTGATTACTCATCTGCTGTATGTATATGCAGTTTTAAATTAACCAGGTTATTTATCTATGTATGCATGTATGCATGTATGCATGTATGCATGTATGCATGTATGTATGTATGTATACTTGTTTCCCTAATACCCGAGAAACCTGGTTCTGAGTTATCTGGTTAATGAAGTGTATGTAAACACAGTCAATATTACTCTTCTTTCCACATCTAATCCTTTTCTCCTTTATATCATCACATTTCTTCCCTCTTTCACCAGGAGCTGTTGGCAGAAGTGAAACAGAGACACATCAACACCAGTGTGTGTCAGAAGCTGTGGAGGCTGATAGCTCATGGGGTGGCATGGGCTATCTGCATAGCAAGCACCACTGGCTGTGTGTTTGGTATTTACTACTTCTCTGATCACATGCACCAGGTGAGGTGGTGTTGATTCAGGAGGCAAAGTCAAAATGTATTAAGCATCACACTTTTATTGGTAGACACACAGGCTTCAACCTGTACTTGTTATCTTTCCGTTATGGTTTTGATCCCCTGCTGACTGCCGCATTTTGTAAGATTATTTTTGTCAGATTCGGTGTCAAACCACTAATTGGCTTCATAGTTGCACTCTCTAGAACAGTAACGTAGTCTCTAAACATCTTTTGTTGCTTTTATTCTCTTGATTTTAACACCTGTACGCCAGGAGTTGGCAGTTTTACAAACACATAAACAGGACTGTTTCTAGTGGTTGCATAAAAAATTACACATACTGGCTTATTGCAGTGCTGCTAGCAGTGACAAGGAGCACAACTACAAATCTGAAAAATAAATACAGTTAAGAAATTGAATTATGGCCACTGGGAGATGGCTGAACAGCTTACAGTAACATTTAAGGACAGCTCATCTAATTTCAAAGTGAGCTTTAGCCTACTTATCTCTTTTTGGCCTCTTCCCGCAGGATCTACAGCAAAGTTCCCGTAGTATAAATGCCATCAATAACCCCTTGTTGAATGAGGCCAAGCTGCTGGCTCTTCCTGTGGTTGTGTCGCTCATCAACCTGCTGCTGCCTGGCCTGTTCAACCTTGCAGCCTGGATGGAAGAATATGAATCACCATCTGTATGCACTTATGTTGCCATCAGCAGGTATGACCAGAGGAACTGCAATTAACAAGGTGCAGAACACTTAGATTTTGTTGTCAACTTGTTATTTGTGGTCTGTTTTACAGAAACTTGATGTTGAAAGTCAGTGTGCTTGGCGTCCTCTGTTACCACTGGCTGGGTCGGGTGGCTGCTGACCCTCAAAGTATTGGCCTGACGGTAATATTAATGATGAGACATGATCATCTTCACGTTCACATTAACAGGCCAGATATCCTGTTCCTTGAATCTGTGTTGAAGAATATTTTTCATCTTGATTGATACGTTGTGCTCTGTTTTGACAATATTGCTTTCAGTGCTGGGAGAGTTTCGTTGGCCAGGAGCTTTATCGCTTCCTACTTATGGATTTCATCTTCACCTTACTAGACACCTTGTTTGGAGAGTTTCTTTGGAGGTGGGTCATATATTTATAAGCCTTCTGTAATTACTTCTCTTCCACAATAAAAAAATCACAGTTTAGCTTTGTCTTTGTATGAGAGTGCAAGTGAATCAAAATTCATTTGCACCAATAATATTTGGGAAGTATTCCCTTTAACCACTTTAATTTCTCCTCTCCTTCAGATTGTTCTCTGGGAAAGTGCTGAAGAGGAGGAGGAAACCAGTGTTTGATATCGCAAGAAATGTCCTTGAACTAATCTATGGACAGACATTGGCCTGGTACAAAACTCACTGTTAAAATGTCCACACAGTCACACTAGAAGTCAAAGTCTAGCTAAAATAACGTTTTTGTTTTTCAGGATAGGTGTTCTCTTCACTCCGCTCCTGCCTGCAGTGCAGATTGTCAAACTCTGGTTGCTCTTCTACATTAAGATGGTATTTACATTAATTTAAATGCACAAAATTATTATTATTATTATTATTATTATTGTTGTTGTTGTTGTTGCGGTTGAAATATCCTATCTGTTGGTGATGTGTGTCAGTATTGTCACAAAAATCTGTTAAATAACCCAGAATATGTTATAGATACATTTAGCTTTAATGACAGCTTGTCACACTTATGGCAGTCTCTCAATCAGATTCACAAGGTAGTGACCTGAAATAGCATTTTACAGAGTTAATTTGACATTTCTTGCCTTAGTCATTAGCCCTTTTAGTGCCACTACACCTACAATTCAATATTATGGCAAGAAACACCCACAATTATGTGACTCGCCTCTGGGAACTCAAGATTGTTGGAAAGCCATTTAAGGTGGCTACGTAATGAGTCTGACTGGGACAATGTGCAAC
Organism: Helostoma temminkii; assembly: GCA_900302695.1. Lineage (NCBI taxonomy): Eukaryota > Metazoa > Chordata > Actinopteri > Anabantiformes > Helostomatidae > Helostoma > Helostoma temminkii. The sequence goes on along the minus strand of OMLM01020391.1, from coordinate 60,508 downwards.
ACATGTACACTGCTGTCATGAGAGTAAAAGATGGCTTCTTAGAAGAATTGTAAATATTAAACTTATTCTGGGTTGTTTAACACTTTTTAGTTTACTACATAATTCCATACATGTTCTTATTTTGGATGTCTTCAGTATTAATGTACAATGTTGAATATAGTAAAAAAAAAACATGCACACAAGGAGGTTTGTTGAAACTTTTGATAGATAGATTTTGGTAAAGTATATTGTATCTTTTAATGGAGCAATTGTTATCTCTTATCAAAACTTATTTTGACTCGTGATTTTCTGTGTTGACCTAAAACTTCAGTCTTGACTTAGGAAACAGTAATTTGACACTAGATCTTCAATGATCCTCTAGATTTGTCAGTTTTCATTTCCTCATTTCTAAGGTTTCTAATGGAAGTGATGACCTCTGACCTTTTAAATTCTCGGTCTCCTCAACAGGGAAGTGTGATGATAAACTGTCAGGCTCCCAGAAAGCCATACAGAGTCAGCCAGATGACCACCATCTTCATCACTCTCCTCTGCTTCCCCTCCTTCCTTGGTGCCTCTGTGTGTGTCACATACACTATGTGGAGGTACTCATGCTCACACATACAGGGTTATTTTTTTTGTCACGTGTCCAAGTCGATCACCTGGACACATGACCTGAATCCAGTGCCACTAGTAGTAGTACGTAGTAGTAAGTAGTATGTGGTATTGATGTAGGAAGTGAAGACGGCCTGTCCGAGTTTCAGGCTTCAGACAGTCATTGACTGCATAATATTTGCAGCCCAGTATTAAAACCGACAATTAATTATTCTATTAGTTAACATCACAAATCTTCCTGCCTCTTTAAAACATTTAACAGTACAGACAGAATGTAATACTTTCTTGTCACCGTGCTCTTTGCAAAAGTTTAGCTTTTTGTTGCTATGGAAGTGATGATACTCACTGAGGTGTGTTATAACACACACACCACAGCAGATAAAGTGTTGTCTGTATGTTATACACATTTTTAGGATTTGTCTGTAGTCAGTTTAATCCAGTGTCAGATCAATTAGTGAGAATTATCAGGTAACAGGTGCTGTAGATGCCTGCAGCTTAGAATAACGGTTCACCTGTTGACAAGAACTACAGTATGACTGACGTGTCCTGTTATACAGTTTCACCTGACACAGCTTGACCAAGACAGTTTACTTCAGCTGCATTGAGTCAACTGAATGAACAGTGTTGTGTGACTCCTGCGCACAAACTGAAACATGCAGTCTCAACATCTGTCTTATATCCTCAGTATCACACCCTCCTCATCATGCGGTCCATTCCGTGGGCTCAAAACGATGTTCCAGGCAGGAAAACGCTTGATGCAACAGCTGGAAAAAGATAATCCCAAACTGTCAGTGCTGGCCAGGGCTCATGCCTTCCTGGTGGAAAACCCCCTGTTTCTGTTTGTGGGAGCTGGCATCTTTCTGTGAGTACGCAAACACAGCTGCAGCAGTGTGGTCTGCAGTCTGTGTGTGTTTCTAGATTATCAGGCTGCATTATCATTGTGCTCAGTGTCGTGTGATAGTTGCCTTGACCTGATTCACAATATCTTTCCAGGATAGTCATCTACTTCCACAGTCAGGTGGTGGATGGTCAGAGGAAGATCATCAGTTTACTACAGGAGCAAATAGAAAACGTAAGACATGACATATTGGATTCACTATTTTGGTTCTCACTAACCACGAAACAGACTGAAGTAGTGATGAACTTTTAAATTTACCTCCGCTGTTTAATCTTCTGCAGGAGGGAGAGGATAAAAAGTTCCTGATCACTCGACTCCAGTCCATTCATGAACGAAAGCGTACTCCCGCTCGAGGCCTCAGACATCAGGTCAGCTTTTAAAGTGGCTATAATGTATATTTTATATAACAATATAAGGAAATTTGTAATAATGTGACGGTGTGACATGGGTCACCTGTAGAGATGAAACTACAAAGAATTGCCTGTTACTTTGTTTTGGTTCGCTCTCACTGCTCTTACAGTGTTGTTTTGAAAACTCACTGGTTCACTTTCAGTTGTCACAACTTGTTTCTGCTGCCCACAAGTGGCCAAGATCATCTAGCAGTTTATTCCCTGGTGCTTTACAACAACTGTTTCTATCACAAGTTAATATAAATCTGTACATCTTGTCGTCCTCTAACATCCTGCGTGTTTTGTTTTTTTTCTTGTGTAGGACTCAAGCTGTTGACATACTAAACTCGGTGTCCTGTAGACAATCCTCCTGAATTCTGTGACCGTCACTGCCTGGAAAACTGTTTAACCAGTAGGGATATAACTGGAACACGGAGAAACAACCTGTTAATATGATAAAAATCAAATGTATTATGGATTTGGTTGATTTTCAACTTGGCTAGAGTTGTAATGGCTAGAGCATTTTAGAGAAGGGGAAGAAAGATGATGGAAATGTCAGGATAAACAAAGCTGTCTGCTTTATACTTTAGTTTGTACAGATGAATTCAGATTTTATGTGAAACTTACAAACGTTAGCTGTGCATGACTATTAATAGACAGGGTGACAGACACATTACACAGACAACATCTTTCTGCAAGTAAACATAACAGATATCTATTTAAACAAAGTAAATTTCAGTCATCTCTCATACAAGCACTTTCATACCAACTGTGAACAAATTGTTTTTATTTGTTTTTCTAGTGCAAACATTAGTTTGTATTTTTTATGCTTTTATTTTTGTTAAAAAAAATTTATCAGTATGTATGTTGTAGGTAAACTTTGAGTATAGCTGTTGACATGATGTTTGCAAGTGAATTTTTTTTTTTGTTAGAATGATGAATGCAGCCGTCGTACTTTTGTAATTAAATTATGTTTTTATCATATCAGTATGTATTTGTATTTATTAGTGCTCATTTAAAAAGTGGGCTCTGCTACAACACAAGAACAAATTATATACACATACAGATTTATCAGACAAAACAATTAGCATAGCTTGTTTTGTTTTGTTTTTTTACAAACATGCAAATAAAAAGTAAAACTTATGAAGACATTGTAACACTAACTTAACTGAATCTAACTATAAAACATAAGATATTTTCAGTACAAAAATAAATATGCCAGCACTTTACAGTGGCCTGAAACCAAAGTATTAATCTTTGTACCTTTTTATTAGTAAATATTACCCATTAAATAATTTTTCCAAAATGAGAAAAAGCAGCATATTTGGTGGAGAGTAGAAACAGCAGCACCACAGATGGATTTCTGAATATGATTTTTAGAGTTGAGTATCAGAACCCTGCAAAAACAAACTGGGAGGTGTCTCCAGTCCTGTGCTTTCCCATCAAAACTCTAAAGACTATTTTAGCTGAACTCCATGACAGTCTTAACTGCACATATACGTTATACAGCAAATATTTACTGCACCTGGCTTTCCTGACTTGTGGTTGTGTACTCCTCACAATGTATACTCATCTGTTAAAACGAGCATGTGATCCCATACGTTGTTTAAACAGCTCAAACATTCTGGTTTGTTTGTATTTGACTCTTACAGCTTTAAAACTCATCAGGCACTTGAGCTTTGAGTCTTTAAGAGTTTTTAAATGTTGGTTTTGTTTGTCACTTGCAGAAGAATTGAGAGTTTTCTCATTACGGTTTTGTCATTTTGCAGTTGTCTTTCGTACGTATTCTCAGTACGTTCACGTCTCTTCAGATCAGTTTGCTGACATTAGTAAAATGTGACTCAATTCCCATTGTTGAGCATGCCCAGTAGCTTCCTGGGGTCCATCCCCTGCTGGTGAGCCATTTTCTGCACATCAAAGCCCATGTGCTTTAAGAACTGGATAACATTCATTTCCTGTCCCGTCAACTGGTCACGAATAGTTGGGCAGGAGGGGTTACAGTGAGGCCACGGGCAGCTGTCAATCAAATGTAGAGGGCAGCCCCTCACGGGTGGGGTCTTGTGCTTTTGGTGACTGTGGTTGGCGCGACTGCCGTTGATGTGGACCTTATCATGGAGGCCGCGGTCCCAGCAGTGGAGGGCTCTGGGAAGGGAGGTGCCTTTTACCTGAATGTCCATCCAGTTACTGCAGAGACAGGAAGACGTGATACAGGGTGGATGGCAAAGAACAAAAGGAAAATACCTTTTACAGAGTGAGGATGCTGTTAATATTTGCATTAAATACTTTGAATTGTCTGCTACCTTATTCAGCAGACTTTTCAATGAGGTATTTTATCTATATAGTAGTATAGTGTGCATACAGTAGAGAACCACTACTTCTGTGTACACCATGAAACGCTTCATAAAGACAGTTACACGGTCACCGTCCTTCTGCACAGTGAAATAATGGATAGATAAAGGCCCACAGAAAACTGTAAAGTTTCACCTTGGTAAAGCAAATGCTGAATGCTGATGTGATGTGAACACAGAGTCGGCAGCAGACTGATCAGATCATATAGAGTGTGAACAGAAAGCATCATAATAATTTACTCACGTTCTGGTAATGAGCTCGTGAGACAGACACGCTGGAGCAAACATGGCCCTGCCATGAAGAACACACAGTCACACAGTTAATAAAATAGTGTTTTCTTTATGTGTGTGTGTGTGTGTGTGTGTAAAAGTGCTATTCTTACTGTACGTTATGGAGTGTACTCCTCAGCTCCTGCCCTAGGTTCTGTATGTACCTCCACTGGCCCTCATGGACAGGTTGTCCCGTCAGGTGGATATTGTCGACCATCAGCTGGGCCTCATCAAACAGCCACTGCACCACGAACACTGGGCCTGGACAGGACAGAGGATCCTCCAGGGGTCAGACTTTAAATGATGCACAACCTCTGTCATAAGTGTCTGTGTCTGCCTCGTGGAGAAGCTTGGAGGCTGTTGGTACTCACTTTTTAACGTAGGGTAGACTTTATATCCAAAGAAACAGTTCCACTCCTCTCCAACATGAACCTGTCTGCAGCTTTCTGGCATCAAACCGCCCCAGTACCTGCTCAACAGAAAAGTAGCATCACTTTACAAAATCTTCACTGCTTATGATCCATCCAGCAATCCATCATCAGCCTTTCTCTCCCCTCTTTGTCTTACCTGATGCCTCTCTTTATGGCCTCAGTTGGGGCACAGCTTATGGTATCCAGGCAGTCTGTGAATTTGTACTGTTTGTTGTCCAGGAACCATCCAGAGTCAGCCAGACCCCTGACATGCACTTCTCCGTAGCCCTGTGACTCCAGCTGTTCGGCAACGTGGTCCACGTTCACCAGCACGCCTGTACCGCCCGCACTGGTAACAGAGTGGAATCAGAGGGAGCAAATTTGCAATTAAACCACAGATGTAATATATATGTGTGTGTGTATATACACACACCGATATATGTAGAATGCGCACAGTATAGGTGCAGGACTGACCTGCTTCCTGCAAGAAGCAGAACCTTGGCATTGTCCAGACCTTTCGTCAGCAGCTCGTTCACCACTTCCTTAATGATCAGAGAGCCCATGAATGCATAATCACCTGGAAACAAGAGTCATTCAATAACATGGAAACACATGAAAAATCTAACACCATTAAATTATTATTAATTAATACATTTTGAAATGAATATTTTGTCTTGATTTTCAGGGCTTTTACTTTTCCACTTAACTAAAATTTACATAGTGTAATAAAAATTAGTTTTATGTATCTGATTCTCTTTATTTATTTGTGTCGTACTGTGATCGGTCTTCGGCGTGGTCCCGCTCCACACGTCACTGGAGCAGTATGGGATGAACCTGCAGGACAGAGGCAGCAAAACTGAAAATCTGGAATCACCTTTAAAATCAGAGCAGCTTTTTTTTGACTGCCGATAATAATAAGACATAATAATAACACGTGTACCAATAAATGTAAGCCAGCTGAGCTGTGTGACCACAAACTGAACAAAATTGTATTTAATTATTAATGCAGTAACTTTGTAGTTTGTTACAAACAGCCCAGGTAATGTGGAGTCGCTCTACTCCTGAGCTAGAAGTTTAAACTGCCTTAGAAAACAAGTTTAATTATTAGTTCTGTACTTAATATAAGTCCAGTGAGTCTTTCAAGGCAACCAGAACCAAGGCATTCAGACCTGTGTTACAAAGAAAGAGGTCTTACACCATGTTGGCGTTCCACCAGTGAGGGTTTTCCTCCGGCTGAGGAGACAGAATTCCTGTTCCTGTGAAGTGAAACAGAGGACGTTCACTTTGTGGACAAATGTCTTCCACAGAGTCCAAAAGCTTCAGTAAACATAGGAGAGGTTAAAATGCTCCAGGCAGCTTCACAAAACCTGGTGTGTAGTGGTGTGTTTTGGTATGTGTGCTTCCCCTACAGTGAATACGTTATTAACTCTCCCTGCTCTGGCCAGCAATCACACACAGGCACTGGAGAGCTCTTCAGCTCTGCATGGATCACCAGTGTAAGAGTGTAAAATATACACAGAGATTGAGTGTAGCTTTTAAAGAAAGAGGAAACACAAACTGTTCTATTAATCTAATTCAGTCTGAGTGTGTTTGTTGTCTTGTTGAGGAAAGCACTGCGGGGCTTTAAAACGCTGTATGATGCCTGTGGTGCGTAAAACACAGTGTGCTTGGGAAATGATGTTTGCTCGTTGTTACCTCTTCTAGTTTGTGGCCACTTGGTGGAGCTCATCAGTCCCCTCATCGTCTCATACCTGCTGTCACAGGTCTGTCTGTTGAAACAGTACCATCCACCTGAACACACACACACACGCGTGTTAACAGCTTACACACCTGTACACAGCTCTTCATCAGGTTTGTTTCACACCTCTCACCTTCTAGGAACAGCAGCCACCTCTTGCTGCCTTTAGACTCCTTGATGTAGTACCTGCATGAGAAAGATCCAATCACACCTCAATATCATTTTCATGTTTCAAATCTTCCTTGGCTCTAAAGGGTTATTTAAAGAAACGTGAGTGGTGGACACTCATCGTTCTACTGGCAGGAGACACAGACATATTCACAAACCAGCATGTCTTCCTTAACCCACTGCAGCTTTCAACCTTTAGTAAAACTTGCAGACAGACTGGTGCGCAAAGGAGAGAGAAACTGAAGATCTGCTCGTTCAACGCTGAAATAAGTATGTGTGTATAAAAAACAAACAAAAAAACATACAAATAAAAATAAATATAAAAATATTTGTAATATTCCTTTATCTGTTTCTGTTTGTAATACGCTATAAATATTAGATCCAGCAACTTTGCTCCCTCCTACTTAAATGAAATGGTCGGTAGCGCCTGTTGAAGCGCCACAGGCAGCGCGCACTGCGCTCTCTGATCTGCTCCTTTGATCCATTTTGGTCACATCCAGGGCGACGCTGGAATGAGGGGCAGCGACCAATCCTGCCAGTCAGAGCCTGGCTGCTGGGTGACGCAGAGCGCTACTGAGCCCCACGTCCAAACGAATGAGGTCTAAAGGTGACATGTTTCAGGATACTGACAAACTGTAATAAAGCAGCGCACTTACCCCGCAGGTGACCCGTCATTGCAAGTCACTGATACATTCTTTAAAAAGTGCAACTTCATGTCTTGGTCCAGTTTCTGCGCAGAGCACGGGTACAGCGACTGCGCTAAGTTCTTTATCTGCACCATGAAGTTGTTCATGTTTCCCTCCACGGCTGTAAAGTCTAACGGGAAGCTCTCGGCTCCTTCCACCCTCTCTCTGTACGCCGAAGCCTGCTGCTGCTGCTGCTGCTGCTGCTGCTGCATCCGCCGAGTTTCCGCCCGACTGCCGCGCACTCTTCTCGCCTCCACCGACGCGCTCATGTGGATGAAGAGCAGCAACAAGCAGGACCGCACCGCGGACACACCGGCCCAGCGTCTCACCACCCCGCGGCTCTGCATGTCTAACTGTTACTGGAAAACGTGCGTGCGAGTGTCTGGAGTAAAAAAAAACAAAGCAGCAAATCCTAGGAGCCGATAGAGAGGTGGGGGGTTCCTTCAAAACGCGCGCAGACCTCCTGGAACTGATGGCTCATGCAAGGTGTACTGACTGAACACAGGTTTTCCATGGTGCAGCTGGTTTACGGGCAGTTCCCGCATCGGTTGTTCTGCACTTCATCCAGTAGCGCGTAAAAATCCTTCAGCTCAGTTTCACTGGCGAAGTCTCGACCTGCTGCCTCCCGGGTCAGGTCCTCATGAGCTGCGGATGAAGTGGGATTTTATTTGAAGTTGCCCTCTCCTCCCCCTCCCCGTCCCCCGCTCCTCACTCCCACGGGCCAATCGTTATTACCGTTGGCTGATGCTTCTCGCGGGGCGTCGGTCTCGCGCCTGGCACGCCCTCTCCGTCGGTTCCCTCTTATTCTCGGTCCCTTTGAAGTCGTGTCGTCGCGTTACCACGCTCCCTTTAAAGTGTCTGACTGGATGTGGCGTGTGAGGGGAGAAGCGCAGCTGACGCCAGGATCCAGCAGAAACAAGTTTCCAGCGATCCACGTTTGAAATGCGCTGGATGTGGAGATGATAAGGTCACAAAGTGTTCACAGGCCCTGCGGTGGTCAGCACAGCGCTTTAAATCACGACCGTGTACACAAACTGCTGTAAAAGCTTCACATCTGCAGCTTGAGTGATACCCTCCTGTCTTGACTTCAGCTCAGGATCTTTTCCCTGCTTCACTGTTAATTGGAGGAATGGCCCTTATTATCTATGATGTCACTTCCTTTGTGGTTAGGAAACTGCCACTGATTTTACACATCAAGATTCATTTGATGTGTTTATGTGTTAAAATGATTAGATCAGAACAAATAGAACTTGTCAAATCGGAACAAATAAACCTGTTGATGTACAACAGGAACCCTGTGTTTCCTATTAAACCGAGGCCACTGAGTTCAAAAGATGGACGTTCAGCACAAAGGTTTAATAAAGACATCCATCATTTCCAGAAGTTGAGTATACCGGACGCAACAAAAGTCACAATATCTCCAACTTTGACCCCAGACTTGCCAGACCAATAAGGAAAATCCTCTTTAAGTCCATTTTGTTGCGAGTGGATGATTTAGTCAATTTCTGTGGACCTTCAGTACGACAGAGATTAATCTGGACAAACAGGTCTGTCTTGGTGCCAACACTTTGACATGAAGCTCCTGCCTAGTGAAGAAGTTCAGGATACCGTCTGCAATGTTTGTACTCACAGAAGAGAGAGAGAGAAGAGTGATGGTTAATCAATCTCTTTCTCTTTAATTAATCAGCGGTTAAAGATGTAGATCTATTTGTTCAAATGCTGTTTAAAACCTGACAACCTCCCAGCACAGATGCCTTTGTGTATTTGTGCTACATTCTGGCATAGTTTTGAAGTTGGTATCCTGCTGAGTGAGGAAGGAAACAAGATTGTTTGTTTGTTTATTCAGATGGCGGCAATTTCCCCTGAGAACTGAGAAAGGTATTCACCTCTCTCTCTCTCTCGCTCGCTCTGTGGTGGACTCTAAACTCTCAGTCAATCAGCTGTGTGTCCTCTGAAACTCTGGTCTCACACCTCTCCATCTGTCGGCAGCACATGTCCTGGTGTCTGTCCAATCTGATTCCAGCTCCATTTGATTCTTGCGGAGAGAAAACAGTCTTGATTTATTCAGTAAGGTCATCAGGTCATCTGATGTTCAAGTGGGCAACGTATTTGTTGTGTCTAGTGTGCACACACAATCTGTTCTTCTCTTATTATGATCGCTGCACTGGAAGTACAAACTGGAATCAACATGTCAGACATTCATGGAAAATACATTCTTTCAACTGATGTTTTAACAGAGGTGGACTCACATCAGGTTCATACTGTATGTATAAATTAATAATAATAAATAATGAATAAAATAAAACAGAAATTCACACAGCTAGAGCTTTGGAGCTCACATAACTGCAAGTATTTTATTGATCCCCAGAAGGGGATATTTACGTCACAGCAGTTGAGTAAAAATAGCATTAGTACAAAAATACAGAATAGGTCAATAGCAAATAGTAACAATAATTATATATAATTCAGTGGGCAACAAAACGTTGATGCTTGTGAAGATTGTGAGTCCATCAGAGGCAACAACAGCAGTGATTTGACAGGTGGCTCTAAGCTGAGAAATCAGGTAGATCAGTCTGCAGTTATCCAGGTCACTGAGTTTCCTGGGAGAGATGGAGACTGAGAAGCCCAGTGGCAGCAGGGCCTTGTTCATCAGGTTCCTTCATGTCCCAGTCTGTTCCTTGATCAGTGAAGATGACTCACCCATTTTACTGGACAGACACTGTCTCAGCTAGTTTTCTCAGCACTTCTCTCTAGCTCTGCACCTCCACCCCTCAGCTCCTGGGAGTTTTCAGATCTTCTGGAGGACTTCTGGTGGATTTCAGGTCTCTCTCCTGGGATCATCTATGTTTTGAAGGGATAAAAGCTTCCAGCTAATAGCATGCTAGTTGCTGCCATGTGTAAAAATAGTGTCCATGATAATGTGCACGTCCAGAGAAAGTCACCAAAAGTCCTCACACGAATGCAGGAGATCAGAAAGATCTAAAAGTCAACAAAAAGATTTCACTTATATAATTCATTCTATATGTGAAATCATACATAGCTTTCTAAAGAGATATAACAAGATAAGAATTTTCTGTGTGAAGTGTTTGTCATATATTAAAAATAGTGTAAAATTAACCATTGATTAAAAAGTGATACTGTACTGTACTGTAGTAGCATACCTAGCTGTGGATTATTCCAAACAACCATAACACTGTTTCGGATACAAAAAGACAGCGAGATCTGCTGCTATTTCTTGTAATTTCGGCGAACTGGCCCTTTAAATGTGTCGTACCTGCTGTTAGTGAAACAATAAAGTTTATTCAAATAAACACCGTGACGTCACGACACACAATGGCAGCCAGCGGCACAGCTGTAACGGTTCTGACTCCAAACGGGAGAAGACAGACAGTTAAAGTGTCTCCAAACACACCGTTGTTACAGGTAACTTCAGAGATTTAAGAGCACGACATGAACAGTTGGTTTAATTTTGTGTTCTTGTTTCCAGCCCATCGGAAACTACTCTCCTCCGAGTTAGCTTGTTTGGCTAACAGTTAGCCAGTGACGGATCAGTTTCTGTTTTTCTGCGGATGAAATTAAATTACTTCGGTTTTTTTGTGGCATTAAGTTATTTGTAACATTCCGATTACTTTTTTCACGCTCAGGTGCTGGAGGATGTCTGCAAAAAGCACGGATTTAACCCCGACGATCACGGTTTGAAGTGAGTATTAGCTAGTTAGTTAATGTAGCTGTTGTAGTAACGTCACTGCTAAATTAATATCAGCGTTTAAGTCAGGGCCTTTTGGCCTTTTAGCAATTTAAACCCTGAGCTTAGACTGTATCTGAAGACACTCAGATACATTAATAAGCCGCATGTAAGCAGTGAATCTGGCTTTAGTGTGTTGAGCGGGAGATGTAGAAGCTGAGAGGTGAAGCCAGTGAACCACAGTGTGTGTAACCAGTAAAGATGTTTCCTATTGAGTCATTAGGTGAATTTGAACACTGAATACTTTATAGGTAAGAAAATGATTTTATTTATTTCATTGATATTTATTAAAATGATTGGCTGACTACACTAAAGTTATAATATCTTTATGTATCTAACTGCATAGGTGAGATCAAATTCACTTATACATTTTCACCAGGTGTAACTTGAAAAGAAAAAATAAAATATAGTTATTACTCACTAATCTATTGTTGACAAGTTTGAGGTTGAGGATTTATATCGTCCTGTCGTGCTCATTTACCTCTCCTCTCTCTGCGATTGACAGGTTTCAGAGGACTGTCATTGACCTTACGCTGCCATGGAGGTTTGCCAACCTGCCCAACAACGCAAAACTGGAAATGGTGACAAGTACAAGGAAACAGGCTGTAGCTGACAGCCAGGTTAGTTAACATAAACTGTGTGTGTGTGTGAGAGAGAGAAGTACAGACAGTGAGAGAGAGAGTACTGTTTAAAGTATAGCTGACACAGAGTATGACTTACACAAGGTTTTATATTCCAAATCAAATGCACATAACTTAAGCTTCCAGTGAAATGCAGCAGTAATACTGTTGGCATGTACATGTGTAGTCACAGCTGAATTATACTATGAATATAAGATATAACATTTTAGACTCAGTTATTTGTTGTGTTGGTTTGTGCTGCTGAGATGGCAATATAAATAATGTGATCCAAGGACACCCACAGAGTCTTAGTAGGGTGTTCATCCACCATCTCCAGGTGTTTTAACTTGAGGGATAAATTCAATTTTTTCATGAAATAGTCACTTATTTGATACCTTGATGAATTGTGGAGATTGTTGTCAGCTAGAATCTTCTACAGCTGTCCAGTTTGATTGAGGTTTTCATAGTCATCTCACCACTCAGTGACTCCTCTTGTCCTGTACGGAGGCACCTGCTTCACCCAGATTTCACCATTCATTTATTCAGGTTTTATTTAGCCTATTTATTTACCAACTGAGAAGTCAATTTAGCAGTAGCACTATACTTTAGATCAGCCTGCCCCACTCCTACCAGTCGTCCTTCTCCCTGCTTTCTCATCCTCCAACATGTTCTACCCATCCCCTTAAGTCAGGTCAGTTTTATTTATAATGCACTTTTCATGCACAGTGGCTATTCAGAGTGCTTCACATAATATAAACATAAATGCAAAACACAAAATGTCAAATGTGTACTTTGTCACAGTAGGTTTAACAAAGCTGGAGTAGTATAAATCTAAATCTCTACAAAACCTACCAGTCAAGCACAAATAATTCTCCCTCTCTAAATGGTTAGAAGGTGAGAGTCTCACTCAAAAACCTCTAGAAGTGTCTCTGCTACTGATAAGGTGTTTGATGGGCCTGGCTCAAAGGAGCCTTTCACAGCACCTCTCCTCATGAAGGTAATTTTTCGAGCAAAAGTATTAGACAAAAGTTTCATACTGTAGCTTTAAAGACAGAAATTGTATATCTGCTTTAATAAAGCATCATGCAGTATATTGATATTGGCAAGAAAGTATTGTAACACATACAAATCAATATGTAGATTATTTTTCTTGCCTATAATTATGTGTGGATAACAATCCCAGATGATATGTGGCATTATACAGTATCAACATCATTTCTACACTTCATTCAGCTGTAGACGAGTGTTTTTATTGTCAGTACCTGGAGTTGCATGAAGTCTCCGTCTGTGCTGACTCTCTGATTTTTATCCAAAAAATCACTTTGTTGTAACTGAACTGTTGTTTCCTATGACATCATGGCATCATAATCTAAGCAATAAAATCACGTCTGGGTTTGATCTGTTGTTCTTGTTCATTTGATGGATGGTTGACTGCTGATACCTCACAGAGTTTATATACTCACACTCGGTTTAGTGCCACACACACACTCTCACACACACACACACACAGTCTCTCCCAAGATTCTTGTCAGCCAAGCTGACATGTGAGAGTGTTTCGTGTTTGGCCGTTGACAGCCAAGGCGCTCTTTTCATCTCTCCCGGTGTGCTGACATGCAGCACACTGTGTGTGCCAGACAACATGGTTGTTGAGTAAACACAAACAACTTGTAGAATGACTCACACAATGAAAGAACAACAGAGAATCACACTGATGCCTGGTGGTTTTCAGACTGAGGCAGGCCCACATGTGCAGCTTAATCAAGTTGGATTATCAAAGAATTTTCTTTTTGCAAAATGGCTCAAGTCTGCAGAGCCAAGAACTTACAAATAGCCACATCGCATCCACCTGTTTTTAACATTAGTATTTTCTGGGAAGAACAACAATGGTTAAATAATTTAAAGAAAACATCACAAAGACTGAATAGTTTTAACTGTGTTTTAGTGCAGTGGTTTTCAATCATCATTATTATTTTTTATTGAAAAAAAATGTATTCCACCGACTACTTTTATATCTCTTTATAAAGCTATGTAGTGTTTTCCAGGAAAAAGGTCAAAGCCAAGTCATATGTTTCTAACATGTGTACCATATTAATCAGGATTAGTAAGGGTCCAATCGCAACCTCATAACAACATATGAAAAAAAACTGCTACAAAAATACTCGTTAAATCCATCTCACAACCACATAGTAAATGTACATGCGAGTTGTGGATGGACTGATCATGTTTTGGTGGTTAATGCATAAGGAATGTATTTGATTTTTAACATATGTGTAAATAATGTGTGTATGTTTCTATGGTTTGGTTTCCCTCAGGTGCGGATTGCACTGCAGATGGAGGACGGCTCTCGGCTCCAGGGTTCCTTTTCATGTGGACAGAGTCTGTGGGAAGTGCTCACACATTTCCCTGAGATCAGGTGCAGGTGTGTATGTAGGCATGTGTAAAGTTTGTGAGTGTGTGTCCTCATATGTCTGTCTTTGTGAGGACTGATCTGAGAAGATTTCTGAACTGTGAATACATTAAGTTAGGACTTGGGTTTAGGGTTTCACTTAGGATTAATGTTGGGCGTTAGCTATTAGTTTTTTAAAAATGCAGCCACACTATAGTTTTGAAATAATCAAAACCAGAATTCAGAAGATATTTTTAATCTGCTTCTTGTGAAATTAGTTTTCTTCCTTTTGATATTTTGCCTACAATAATCAGTGCACATGGAATTTTACTCTTAGATATTTTCTTAGAAAAATAAGTAGTTATCGTCTCATCTCATGGGTTTATGAACACAAGCTGGTACCCTTTTAAATTCTACTCACAAACTGATGAGTCATAGTAGTGCTCCAGCTGTCGGTCACCTGACTTTGACAATGGAGAAAATGAATGAGCCTGAAACTACCAGAATCTGTGAAGCCCCAAAAGGTTCCTGCCCATTTTCAACTCGGTATTCTTAAAAACAATAGGCAGTAAAGTTGTTTATCCACTTAAAGAGTAATTGGAAGCTGATATATGCTACTTTTACTTTGCCATGTTGTTATTCTACAGATTTATGTCCAGGTTAGTCAAAAGATTTTTCCATATTACTCATTCTGAGTGAGTTGTAAGTAAAAAAATGTGAAAAATGTACTGTTACACATTACAGTGTATCCCGTAATGCATAACAAGAAATTCACAGTTCATTGTTTTGTACGTGATTTTTATGTGTATATATACACATTTAAAGTGTAAATACTGATAAATCCCAGCCTGACTATGGTCCTCACAAGACTATGAATGTCACATGTGTGTCTGCCTTATTTTTTACCAGGCTGGAAAGTGAAGGTGGTCTTTGTAGAGGAATGAAGCCAGGTCAACTCTGTGTTAGATAATCTCCCTTCTTCTCACCACTCCTCTACTGAAGTTTATGCTTTCCCACACATCACCGACACTCAGTCGAGCACACACACATGCAGCTGTTGCTCAGTAGTTCCAGCTGTTCAGTCCCAGGTGCTTGTGCATCTGTCCAGCCCCTCATCTCATCTCTATTAAATGACATCACTCCATATCATGATCCTTTTCCAGGGAGAAGCTAGGCTTCCATGAAATCAATGTTAGCTCCACACCAGTGTAAAAATCTCAGGGAAGGTTGTGAAGTGGGGGAAAGCTTTGATTTTCAGAACTGAAGAGAACAATAGTAAAACATTTATGGTTCAATTAATTTCTACATGGCCATTGTGCACACATGGTTTACATATGCAGACAGCATGCCACCGCATTGCTTGAGATTTTACTGAAACAAAGCAGAGCTGATTTCCCTCAACAGAACAAAATCACTTCTGTGTTTTGTTTTGTCACATAAATAATTCAGCCATAATTTTAATATCTGCTTTTCTTTCTTGTCCAGTGTGTCAGAGCTGTCAGAGTCAGGACCCACTCCTGTGTGTGTTTACATGAGAGACGAGGTGTGTAATGTTCCTTTAACTGTCCCTTTCTCAAATGATGAAAGTGAGTTTTATGGTAACGCAGCTGTTTGTCCGTGTGTGTTTAGGTGAGTGGGGAAGAGGCGCTGAAGAAGACCAGTCTGAAGTCTCTAGGTCTCACAGGAGGAAGTGCCATTGTCAGGTAGACTACTTGTTTTCAAGTCTGTGTGTTTTTCAATTCATACAGAAATCTGTATGTCTATTCTTGCTATAAAAACTGCTCAGCGCTGGAGTTTATGCTTTATGCAAAGCTATGGTATACTTTCATTTAAGGTTCTTACTCAAGAAGAACAAAACTTTAGGAGAGGAAGATGGGGGAGAAGTCGCAGAAACGATTCCTATGCCAACCACGCCTGTTGCCAAGGAAACCACACCTAGCCCATCATCTCAGCCTGATTCTGCTTCATCACATCCAGAGACGTCACCAACAGACGTGCCAATTAAAAGTTCAGAACACGATAGGCCAATGGAAACTCTGCCTACACCAGCTCCTGTATCATCCGCAAACACACCTTCTGCTAAACAGGAAGAGGTCTCTGAACCTGAGGATGCTGTTCGGCCTAAAGTCTCTGCTGTCAGAGGAGAAGTGCCAGAGGAAGATGGCGAAGAGGCAGGACCATCAGGACTAAACTCTCATCATTCTGCTGCTTCCTCGTCTGCTCCCTCTGCTCCGTTTGTTCCGTTCTCTGGAGGCGGTCAGCGTCTGGGGGTAGGAGCAGCAGGACATTCACAGTCTTCAACCTTGTCGTCATTTCTGTCACCTCTGACTGCTGCACTAGAATCACCCAAAGCCAAGAAAGCTAAAGCCAGCTACAGTTCTGGCACCAAGGTGAGCTACTAAAAGAAGTGCAAATTAAGAAAATCCTAATATTTTAGATTTTCTGGTTATCAGATAAATATTTTTAATAATCTCAACACAAGTCCAGTATTATAGAAGTGTAGACTTGGTGTTATTTTAATGAAATGTTTGTGTAATAGAAGATGGTGTTTTTTTCAGCTGTTGTTTCCACGGTTAAGGACAATTACAACATCAGATTACTAAAACTGTTTTAAAATTGTTTGTTTTAAATCTTTCTTTCAGCTGAAGCATAAACGATTCATATCCCAAATCCTCTTTGAAGTGAAACTAGGTAGCATTTAAATTATGCATCCAATTTCAGAAGTATTCATGGTACCTCAATTATATACTTATATTTTTATTTTGCTAGAGTGTTGTTTGAAAGTTTGTGAACTCTTTCCTTCTATGTCTGCATCAATATGATCTAAAATGTGATCAGATCAATGTTTTAAACTCTGCAAATCTTAAAACCATAGCTTAGGTTCCTTAATCGTGGAAAATGTAGGATTTGTGTGTGGCAAAGATACGTTAACCCATGTCTTCAGTAACTAGTGTCAACCCCTTCTGCAGCAATAACTTCAACTAAGTGTTTTCAGTTGAGCTCATTCTTCCTGACAGACCAGCTTCAGTTCAGGGATGTTCGTTGCTTCAGACGCAGAAGTATTTGCATAGGATTCATTTGTTCTGCTTGAACTATTCTTTGGTAGAACGGCGTATGTGTTTGTTTTCAGGTGGAATATGCTTGTGCAACTCAGAATTTATTGCTCCATCAGCGATGACGAGGTGTCCTGGTCCACAGACTCACAATGTGATACAGCCCC